>VOMN01066475.1:0-50125 GCA_014899125.1 Orchestia grillus | reverse complement strand
GCGGCACCCCAGTGTGGCCAGGGCATAAAGGCTCAAACATTTTCAAGGTGTTCAGGATTGTTTGGTATACATGATTTATCTCAGAATAACATTTATCAGCGTAAAGTTTCACTAATACGAATTGATGCAAATGAAATACCGACTCAGATTTGTGTTGACGAACTGAAGTCTACGTTAAGACAAATTCTGTAGCCCTACCCAGTAAAGCTGAAAGAATTTTGAAGCTCCATGGGCAGAAATAATAGCCACTCGTTGCATTAAGACTGAGAGAAATAATTTTATGATTCTGAAAGTATAGATTACAATAATTCTGCATTAAAAACAAATCGCAGAATGTAATATTACATCTAAAAGAGAAACTATATCACTACTGAACGAACTCCCAATAGTAAAATATTTCTTAGGTGAAAAAACAAGACAACTCGACATATTCATATGATAATCCTTTTGAAACAATAGAGCTTTATCCGTTAACCCTCGAGAGTAACAATAAGCTACTCTAGGGCTAAAATAAAAGATTTAAAGACAAAAAATTTTGTTGGTCGTTTCGAAAGGCTGTCAGCTTCTAGACGAATAGAAAGCGCGTTTATGTACAAAAATGCACGAATCTTAATTGTTGAGATCATTACCGTAATTAAGAGATTCAAGATAGTGAAATTACTTATTGTCGCAGAAATGTCTCCCCTTTTATTTTGACTGAAATAGCGTAGTACTGTAAGTCAGCCTAAATCCAGTGCTAAAATTTCTCATGTTACGCTCTGCAACCCTGATGTACGGCTTCGTAACCTCAGTTCCGAGTTTATGAACAACCAAAGCGTATCCACAATTTCCAACCAGATAAGCCCATGACTCAGGAGGGAACCTGTCTTTACACCTGAAAACTGAAGAAAATTAAGATTGCCTTTTCTCAGGTGAAGACAAATTGAAAATTTGTCAACTTGTTAGGATATTCACTAATCTATTTTTTGACATTTCTCCTAAAAGTTATTCAAACGAATAATATTAAAATACTGGTCAACGGAGGTTATTTCAGCGAGTTCAGTTTTCAGAGACCATGTTCGGAATTTGAATAGTGTGGGTGAAATAGTAGCACCACTGAAAACTTTCCAAACTTTTTGTTCAAACTATATAAAGAATATATTAGTAGTGACAGCCAATTAGACCATTCTTCACTAAGTCGTTAAAACTTCAAGGGGGTAAAATATTTATAAAAAATTATAATTTTCAAACATGCACTGCAAGGCGTTTGGAACTGAACCTTTCTTACGAAATATTGGTTGACTGAAAAGACAGATAAACTTATACTTACAAAGATAATTTTTATCGATACGAAATGAAATAAACTGGAGCAAACACTCTTGGTACCAGGTGCTGATAGCTTTTATAAAGAAGAGCTGGATTTTCTTAGCTTTTTCTACGCTTTTATATTTTCAAAATCCCATTTCTGTCATTTTCAGTGATATATGAGGTACAATTTTATTCAAGAAGATACAGAATTATCTTGAAAGCGGATTCAGTGAGGGCTTAATGTACCAAGAATAAAATCAAAGAGATTCGTTTCACAAAGACAGCCTATGAAATTTAAGGAAACATTCAATCAAAACGAAGAGCAAGCCCGAAATACGCTAGAACTACCAGACAACCCCGCTACTGCTGCCTTTAGATGCACCAAAAGGCCAGGAAAATCCAAACGATGAACACAAGCGCGACAGTTCCATTAGGGTCCAGAGACGGGCCTGTGTGCTGTGACCAGCCAGCCAGCCGCGCCACGAGAGGCGACCGTCGAGACCAGCACGCCATGCACTTAACATAAAACCGAGCGTGTACTGCTCGCCTCACCTCAACCAAGGACCCGTGAAGGATAAACCGTAACGCTTGCTGTACCACTCTAAATAGTTTTAGTAACGGGACACAATGTTTATAAATATTATGATCTGTCAAGACTTCAAATTAAAAAAAACAATTCGTCATTTTTACTACGAGAAACAGTAAAACTTGAACCTATACTTCAAAACATCGTAACAATCACAACATAAAAAAACCGTATGCTAATCACTGGATGCAGTGGAACGGGTCCAATCATTTTTATTAACATTAACTCAATCATACAAAGCTCCAGTACCAAAGTCAGTCCAGTGGATGTCAGATGTTGCTCCGGCTGAAGGCGTACATCTCACAGAAAAGTCACAACTGAAAGCGATCGAGGAGCACCTCAATTTTGGATTCAACTTTCACGACGAAGCAACAAGAGCAGAGACCAACTTCCGTTAAGCGAAATCTAATGAAAATAGGTAAACGAAACGGGTAGCTCAAAGCAAGTTTTGCACAAAAATTATTTTGATTTACAAGTAGCAAATGATTTTTCGTAGGGACAATTGACCACGAGGAAAAATACTTTTTTAGTAAGAAACGATGATCTCAGTTTTGAATAAAAAATTTGATAATTGTAACAATCGTAATGAACACATGAACAGCTTATACGTGCACCTCTGCAGTACTGTTATGTCGAGCACAATGGAGTTTCAACCAGTATTTGAACGGTGTTGGACAGAATTTTAACTGGATGAAATATTCAAAAAGAAGTACAAGGAGAGAGTGTCGAGAACACTGCGCTGAAGTTTACTTGAATGAAATATCAGTCTCTTCGAGCAGGGGATGAAGAAATGTGATAAAAAAGATAAAGTCAACCTTACATCACGACCATGTCCAGAGCTACTCATGGAAATGTTATCGATTCTCTAGCACAGGTCGTACATCAGGAGGCCTCTCTAAAGTTCGGAAATCCAACATATCCTCTGAGGAGCGTTGAGCTCCCAAGATACTATGAAGGACAATTCCCTTTAGCACACCTCTCTGAAGTCTGAAGAGGGGGGATAAGGAGGTTCCATAAAAAACTTCACTAACACTTGTGGCATGCCAATAGGTGGAACACTCCTCGCTCAGAACGGATGCCTCGCAACATAACATCAGCTCATAATGAGCATTTGCACGTACATTCACACAAGTCCCGCTTTAAATTATTGATTCAAAACTAAGCGAATTCTCATTACTTCTTTCGAAAAGGAGAAGAACAATATCAGGATGATCAACTTCCAATTTAAAGAATAAATTTTAAATAGAATTCATACATGTTCCTCAGTAATTGACATACATTAATTGACTACACGTCGGCCTACTCAGACCGAGCTATGACACCGTGCGTTGATCTCTTTTCGAGTGAATCTTAGCACTTCTGGACGTACAATGCTAGCGTGGAACAAGGGAGTCAACTCGTGTAACTCAAACGCAAGTTATACTCTGTTGTCGCATAATATGAGTTATTGTCTCAAAGTACAATGTTGAGTAAACAAAGTACAATATATGTTTCAAAATATATACCTTACACAATGTCGAGTTAGTTGAATACCTGTTTTTCACATCCTTGTTAAACTGGTCCGTCGCAACGAATTCAGAAATGGTCCCAACAATGTTATTGAAAGTGGCCGCATGAATGACGAAAATATTTTTTCCGGCTTGCATCATTGAATGGCTATAAATAAAATCAGTCAACTAAGATAATGACTTTACCAACGATATCGCGAGTTTTACCCAACTTTAGCCAACGAAACTATGATCAACGTGAGCTAACGTATTTGATTTGAGAATTTTTTCATTTTTACTTATTCACAGCAAAAACCGCACTCTTGTTCCGACATATTCTTCTTGAATCACAAATGTTCCAGCACTGTACAGCCCATAACGTTTTGTAGATATCACAGAATTGCAGTAAATCATTTGGGGAACTACAAAACTTTCAGTGCCCCACCAGGCACGCTCATGCCTCGCCCATCTTACCCTTGCCTTGTGTCCCTTAGCACGTGGCAAACATAACAACGTTGCAATCCTAATTTTTACACCTGCGAGGCTGTTTGGTTCCAATACGGAGCCTCTTATACGCTACCTTCATCGAGTTCTGAAATCAACTCATGATTTTTGGAACACAAGATAAGCTCTAAGAATAAAGGCTACCTTTGTAGAACCGCGTTAATTATGGAGTAGTTAAACTTAACGAGAACTTTGTAATAAGTAGTTTGAAATTTTAAAGTAGTTGAATAAGTATCAATATCAAATATATTTGAATGTGATTCATAAAGGGTCATTTTAGATCTCAATTTAGTACCTCATAACATGTTTTTGATCGAGGTATTTCACTACCACGAATATCTTATTGGAAGCATGCTACGTACACGATGAAATAAGTATCGTAAATGATATTAATACAAACTTTTCTACCATCCATGAGCAGAGAATGAATATGAGTGAAGGAAATATAACTTATTTATCCACTGATGAGCTCTTGCATCGCACTAGTTTCAAGACCGTGACTCACCTGAATGAGAGTCGCATCGATTTCAAGTACTGAAAGAGTAAACCTAATCAACTTATAATTCGCATAAAGTGTAGGATAAATTTCAGCAGTCGTTGTAAATTTAATCTAAATATTGAGCGCCAAATGGCACGATGAGGAGACCACACTAATGCTGGTTTTCTTGTTACCAGCACCATAATGGAAACTCGAGGCAGGAATTGATCCATTTTAGAGGATTAGCTGAGCTACATCAGTAATGATGATATGACAGCAACTCAAATTATGACATCAAAAACTTGCCAAAAAGAAGTAATTGTTATAATAACAATTTGCCAAGCATCTTCAGTTTGTCTATAGAAGTAAACAACGAGGGAAGGCACGCTTTAAGGACTGGTAAATGCCGGACTGCATACGCAAGACTTTAAACCGCTCAATACACACTATTGGCCAAGCAGAAAAAAAATCGAACATTAATGGCATCACAATTCAAGAAAGAAAAGCTTAGACTTTATGACGGATAGCTATCGATGTAGAAGTGGATGTAGATTTGAGTCACCGTTGCTACCAGGAAAATATTTGAGCTTAAAATAAGGTAGGAAACCATTAATCAAGCGGTCAGGACTGCAGCGCAACGAGAGAGGCAAATAACGGAGGTTACTAACGGTTGAGCGTTTCAAAGCGAGCCTCTAACACTGCTCTGCGGGACAAAAAGTCCGCAGGTCGCAGTATGGCACAGCAACAGCAGGAATGTACCCAGCACCAATAGAAAACAATTCTGCCATTATTCATTGACTTCAGATATATTTCATCAAAAAAGCAGCCTCAGCGCCAAATTGAGTTTGTTATAAATAAACTAATTTAGCGCCAACGAACAAAGTTTTACCCCGGCCAGGTTAGGTTGGGGCAGCATTATGGGAGGTTCGCATTCGTCCCAGTAATTTGTGCAGTGTTTCTGAATAAGAGATTCCGGGTATGAGCAGAACTATCAACCATTCCCTCGTTAATTCAGGGTACAGATCAATGTAAGAGTCACTCGAAGAACTGAAACCGAGGACAAGCTTCAGAGTTGATCACTCACAGCGTAGAGGGGGGAATAGTTCTATTAGAAATTTTTTGCCCAAGGACCTTAGAAGTGCCAAACAGAAGTCGATTACCCGATTTTTTTGCTAACTTTTAAGCACAAGCAATCAAGCCGAATGCAGTTTCTCGCGGTGTATGAAGGAAGAGCAGATCTCCCAAATAAAGGAGAAAGATGAATTATAAATCGCAACCTAACTGTCATGTGCAGCCTTCGCATTCCCAAAGGAAATGTGCACAATGGCGCCGGACAGAGTATTTATCAATACAAAAAACGTAACCAAAGAAGGAGCTGCCCTGACACGTCATGTAAATGAAGTCTTGTTACGGAGCCTCAAGTCATGGCTCAAAAGCCGTCAACAGAATCGAGAAGTGATGCTCAAGTTGAAACATTTTAAGAGCGCATGCTGCTCTGTGAAAACCTTCGTTGCCATACACGGTTTTCTGCAGAAGAAGTGACTTGCAACACTCAACTAGCATACCCTGCCGAATGAAAATATATCGAGTATACAACCATAATTGCGACAAAAGGGTTTCAAGATTAGCTGGTGGTGGGAACAGGAAAGATATTCGTACTATAGGTTTCTTAATTTCAATTGACCACGTCCATTAGAGAGAAAGAGAATAGAAACCTTACTGTTCATACAAGTGAACTCATGAAAAATAATCAACCACCATCTACTCATTTTTCGACGTCACATGCAGATCACATGCCGACCATATGAACTGTAAGCCTCCCAAGCTGGCACACCGACTACTCGTAACTTCGCTCAGCTACACAAGAGCTATATGATGGTTAGAGGCTGAGGAAAGTCGGGATGCACGTTCCAGAGAGGGACGTTCCTTCCAGGGTGTTATTGCAGATGACTACAGAGTGCAAAAAATATAAACTGTGTCAAACTTGCCCCGTGATGTCATGTGCGTTCTATTTCTTTAAATGAGGTTCTCACTACCCCTCTTAATACTTTCACGCAAATCAACGCTTACCTACATCATCGCGCAGCATTCGCCATTATTTAAGCTTCGTATCTCCTATAGACATGCGTTGCTTTCACAGAAGTGTTCATCCCACAATTAACTAATACACAGTTGTTGCTTGCTCGGTTGTTCTTTCTGTCACCCTCTTAAGGATTCAATTAATTAGGAGAAAATCTCCGGGTACGTATTCCTAAACTAATAGCGGGACTGTCGGGTAAGGCAGTCGGTATCAGTGATACTGAAATGACATTGTTTCATGTCAGACTTACCATAAATTTGAGGGCATCTTAAGAATTTAACATCATTTGTTCCCCCCTCCCCATTTTTGGCGGGGCGCGTCTACTAGTACACCCATAACTATCACATATTCTAAGCGTACTTTGTTAAATGCGGTAAACACAATAATGGGAAATAACCTAAAAAAATGCGATATTTGGTTTAGTGATAGACCTTTTAAATTTCTGAACACTCGAAACATTTACAGCCGACAAGGACAGCACACTTGTGACGTACAATAACTTAACCGAACTAGAGTTGAATGAAGACGAACACCCAGTTCATCACACCTTAAAAAAGCTTTTCACTACAGTAACGCAAACATATTTCACCTTGAAATTTAATGAGCAGTCCAAAAAACTGAATAACTAACGAAGATAATGACACCGACAGTTGGTATGCCCAGTTAGGGCTGATGCTAGCCCACAGTGCGTTCAGTCTTCGAGTTTTGATTAACACTTAATGCAATTTTGACCAAAAATGACCAGTGTGAGAACTAAAATTGTCTGTCTTAGACCGCTTGGACAGATCACTCTTCGATGCTTAGTCAAGTAATTAGGAGTAAAACTCATTAGAAATTACCCCCAATTGCTCAGCATTTGCAGCCGTAGATCGGTATCTGACCTCTCAACTCATCTGTCACCAATACTACGAATAAAAGCATGCAGGAATAATTCTATCTATTATGAACATGTTCAGATGTTTCAAAATCCACGTAAAAACCTAAAATGAAACGACTTAAGGTATGTAGAGGTAATGACATCCATTTAGACGTTAATACTATTTCGACTCAGTTTACGATCAGAGCCTTCTTTCAGTTATAAGTCCGATGACACGCATGCACCACCAAAAAGCAGACTCGTTGATGTGAACACGTGGGTTTTAAAAACATGCCAAGCGTTCATTGAAGCATGTTGACCATTCGAGCTTCTCAAGCTTTTTAAGCTAAGAGTAGTCGGGAGCTACTCAAATGAAATACATGCAGTACTCAGAAAAATAAAAGAATTCTAGAATGTCAGAAAAAAAACGCCGTACATTCCAAATTATGTGAACTTCCTTCCTAATGACAACAATGAGAACAAGCACGCCACGGCCTGCGGCGAGCTCCAAACAAGTCAATCACCCCAAAACGAAGTCACGGTACATGGCTCCAATTTATGTAGCAGAGCGCATCTGCAGGCTGTAGCAGAGCGCATCTGCAGGCTGTAGCAGCAACCACAACGTCGGCATTAAGTCGTCAAAAGTTTATCACGATGATGCTGTGAACAAATAAAGGCGATGCACAAAGAAGCAGCGCGTCACGCTCATTGGTTGTGGTAAAGAGGAGAGTAACGGCGGGCCCGCCCCAGGCTACCGAAGAAGGAACACAATGTCAAACACGCTGTTTTGGGCAAAGCCCCTAAGAAAATGAAGTCAAACAGCCACTAATGGATAAGAGGAATCATGAAAACTATACGAAAAACTCAAACCAGGAAACCAGGTATCTCATACGCAATTTGAATATTTCGCATGAACATTTTTTCTACACAACTAAAAGCGCTTTGCAGCCTGAGGAAACACCTCACTGAAAAACTGTAACACTCTTAATGCATCAAGTTAAGAACGAATTATTTTTAATGTACATTGACGGAAAAATGTCAGCCAAGAACAAAGTTCGCAGCCATTGTAGATTAATTTTTTAACAAGAAAAATGAACCGAGTGAGCGAACATATGAAAATTTTCTGAGACCGAGATCACATTCACGGTCCATAAAAGCAGGTTTCCCAACAGAGAAGTCTATCGAGTATTACGATAGACCATAACCGTTCCCCACGACCTGTTCAGAAGCAGCGGTGGTTGGGCGCCGGGGACGCATTTGAGGCCCATTATAACAAGACTCACTGTTCACTCTAGGCATCAATGACGCACGCGCGCCTCATCAAACGAACATAGGAGTTTTCAGCGAATCAAATCAACTCTAGGACCCCCAGAGACACTCAGCAAAGCATCACTACCTAGCACTTGCGCTTTAGTGCAGCAATTGCTTTAAGTGCTCCCTCTATGTAAAGGCAACAAGCAAATAGTGACTAGTTCTACACACAGCCGCCATCAGTGATCGATTAGAATTGACTTTTGCTTGCGATAACTCAAAGAAACCAAAGTGGCACAAAGAAGAATAAAGAGAACTAAAGATCAATTTTAAAAATTTAGCCTTGAGTCATTTACTGAAGCAAAAATGAAAACACAAATATTGCACTACGTTACACACTCGATACGATAGAAGTGAGATAGAAGAGTACTAATTAACTTTTCATACATAAGAGTATTGGTAATTTCCAATTAATTCATGATCATGAGTGATAAACGCTTTTATTGACGTCTTCGACGGAGCCGCAGGGTTAGCACATCGGCAAAAATTGACAACGAATGCAAGAACAATTTAGTGCAGAGCGGGTTCGCGATGGGACAAATATTATTTATCTCAACTTCTCCATCTCATGAAAACTTCGGCAGAGTTACACGAAATGAGTTATAAAATATAGGTAGTATACAGGAGTGACTAAAAATAAAAAAGTGATATAAACCATAAGGGAAAAAATTCGTGACGTAAATTAAAAGGCGTTTCTTTGTTTCAGCCAAAGAGAATCTCGGGGAGTGTTTCTATTATAGCATCTGTCATAATGGATAGCGCGCTGAAAAGTTGAGATTCAAGTTGACTCGCTTTCGTCAACGCGCGCACCTGGCCAAGCTTTTGGCTCATCTATTAAGTTAAACAACAGATCTGAATGAAGCATTACATCCTAGATAAATATGCATTACTGCAAATGAAGAACGGAGCTAAAAGTGATACTACATGCACTTGAAGCTTGAAATATATACATGAATCATAAAATTCACAGATTTGGAATCAAAGACGCATGCTTACGAGTTTTTGGGAAATAATTTCACGCTACATATAAGACACGGTCATCGAATGAAATTAACTGATACTCAAAACTGAGAAGTTCTTTTAGAGAAAGAGTCTTGGATATTGAGCGTCGTATATAATGTAAATGAAATTTTATAAAATAAAGCTATAGAAGAAATAGAAGTACAATAACACTTTTCACAGTCCAAAAAGAGAACAAAAGAACTTTTAATTATTCCAACACGTTTTACCGTTGGGTTTTAAATGCCTTANCAAGGGAAGTACTCCGCAGTCACGTGAAAAGCCTCACCTGAGCCGAGGCCCGAACCATGTTCCTTTCGGCTGTGAGGCCATCACGCTAACCACTACACCATGGAGCCCATTAAAAAGCCTAGTTATCAAATTACTCTTCAAGTTCATCCGTTCGTTGATACTTTCTTCAAGAGCAGTAAATATATGAAGCCAAAAATTCAAACTTCCATCGCTACATGGACGGAGGTGCGACTGCGTCTGTACCCCACCTGGCCCACTAGTGTTATTGAGAGCAGCTAGGTGGACGGTCGTAAGATTGAGAGCAGCTAGGTGGACGGTCGTAAGAACGACGAGCGCGGTGGCCACTCGCGTCATTAACTTCCGACCTCAATTAAATAGAGAAGACGTTTAACAAAGAGAAGTGCAAGAGTCGCTGCTTTGTAGCGCAGAACCAAGACTGAAAGAAACACCTCGCTCGCCTGCAGATAATTTACGCACCGAGGCATGACAGTCTTCTCGATGTCAGAGTCCACGCTTCACTGCAGCACCTCAACCGAGGTAATGGTTACAAATCTAGTAGACCTGTTGCGTCAGGCACCGCAGCGTTGAACCTCTGAATGATGCCAACAAGTGTTGCATTCATCAACTAAATTGTTTATAATCAATTTATATTAATAACACGGAACAAAAGATTCGAGAAAATAGGAACACATTTAAAACTAGCTACACATCAATTGAAATACAAAGAGTCTGGCGGCAAATACCGCACTTGGGAAGTAAGTAAAAAGTCAGCCAAACTGGTGTAAGTATACAATTTTAATACCCCAATTCGGCTTACTATCGGCTCGTAAGAGCTTGCCTTGACCACCCCACGAATCCTTGAGGCAGAGAAGAGCCAGATAATCTGATAGACTCAGTTGGAAAGCCTCAAAACGCTCGAGCATAGCACGTTTGCTATCAAAAGAAACGACTGGATGCAACCCAGCGACGACAGAAGCCGCCTCTGGAGGGCAGGTAAGCGCGTGACAGTGCACCGAGTCTATGACAGGAGGAAGCGAGGAGCGTTCACCCCGGACAGGAAACTCGGGACACTGCTCATCATCAAACACGTGCCGCCTCTTGCGCACTTCAAAATAAAATGATATGCACAGTTTTTACCAGATTATCTCTTCAAAAGGGGTGTGACGACGTTTACAGAATGAATATATTATTCACTCATTCGACTGAAATATATACGAAATTATTTCTATTAATTATAATAGCATAGAAGTTCTACATACAATACAAGAAATAAATGATGGCTCCGCAATCAGAATCCAATGAATTGTCAACATTTTTGCTTCACTTAAAACAAACTGACTCCATCACACAACCCTGTAAGAAAACCATTAACAACATCAAAAAGATCAATCTGACTGATACACAACTTTGCCTCATCAAAATCATTGGCAAGCACCGCAGTGAGAACTAAATTCGATAGCTGCATTTTCCTTCACTAATAAAATGAACCTGAACGCTGCGAGATCGACACTTGCAAGGGCAAAATAAATTCCACTCTTTAGAGTGAAAACCTTGAAGTGTTATCCTTGAAAATAGCACATCGATTACAAGCGATGCTCTGACACTGAAGGCGCCCAGACAAAGGCAGCATCGCAAATCCCGCTCTAATGTACACAAATTCCGATGCTACATTTAGACAGTAAAGCAAACGCATCCATCAATTATTATCGCACAAAGAGACTCAGTTTATCCCAGCTGGAAATTGCAGAGCACAAAGTGTTAAAAAGCACGTTGGTAGAATACGCTGTTAGTCACTACGAACGATTTAAAATGATCGCAACGACCAGTGACTTAAATCTCCAAAGAAAAATTTCTCCCCAATTCTGTCCTTCGTGATGGTGTTACCAGGAATAGTAATAAATTAGTACTTCCATATTACTCGTGTGCCAAATCCCATCATTGCGTTCTCATTGCAAGCACTAAATTTTGGAATCCCATTGCTTCGAACATTTGTCAAAATGCTTCATGAAAATAATTAAAAGTAAATATTGAGGCCTACCTTCTCTCATAGAATTGAAGGGTAATTCTGTGTAAACCGGACTATGTGGATATATACTTGTATATGTTTACGTATGTAATACTTTTCGATGATTGCTTACTCATATCTGTGTTCAGCTCTACTTTGTAATTTTAAGCTACTTTTTAGGATAGGGCTACTTTCTATTTATGAGTTACCTTAAGCTTTTGTATGCATTAATGTACCATAAATTAATAAGCATCATCTCTGTATAGAATGACCTAGAAGCCTTGTAGCTTATTTGGGCCCACAAGTGGTGTATATCCTGATGCTAGTTTATTCCGTAATTTCTCACTTGATGTCCGATACTATGTCCGATGTAAATTACTTGCAGTAAAAAAATGTTTCGAATGCTCCAAACTGTATTAAATACTTAATACCTTCATGCCTTGGCTTCGACATATCAACCCATCAAAGCAAGGTTGCCTGCTTGGGAGAGCTATTATTTCACTGTACAGACTTACTGCTTGTATCTCGCTGCTATTAAACTGAGCCCATATTTGCCCATTTCTCCTCACAACAGTAGTTGCACCTAGACAACCCAATAACAGCGGATATTAGGGTGTCAGCAGACATTTCTGGTGCCGTGAGAAGCATACCACAGAAGCGTATTTAATAACTTCGAATTTTGAAAAATAAAAGTAATTTTTTACGAACTTATTCACAATCAATCATCACTCCCTTGATTATTTTTTAAAACAATTTCAACAATTACACCAGATAAAAAACTTAACAGCAATACTGACAGAAAAAGTTCTGCAAGATGGAAAAATACTTCGAAGGTATATCAGGAGTACAGAATAAGTGGTTCCCAGGGGAGGGTTTTATCACCATGTTCGTGAAAAGGAATATCTAAGAAAAATAATAGGCAATGGAACTGCATCTGATCATACCAATGACAATAAAAAATGTGTATATATTAAATTGGGGCTGACTTTACTTCCTTAAATGTAAATTCATATTAGTAGCCGGTAAATTGTAATCGAACAATGCATTATTTCCCAATTCTAGGAACGAGGCGAAGACCTGCTAAATATTCCTTCTATACTGCGTTCTCTTTCTCTGTTTAAATTTTTACTAAAAAATATTTACTATTTCTATGAATTCAGTCTGGATAACGTAATCACTAAAGCCTCTCAGTAACAACGTCAAAGAAAGTTTTTCCGTTTCTTCGTTAAGGCAAAGTTTGGCCAGTGAGCACTCAAGTTACCTCCCAGAGCCTCTGGAAATTGTTCTTTAGGACTCCTCGAGGCTTACGCATGCCAAAATAACTCTCTCCGAGAAAATACATGCTACTAAAGAAGCACGACATTATAACTCTTACCACTAAATGTGCTCGTCTCGTCCAAGAAAAGATTTAAAAAAAGATTTAACATTTTTGTTTACATTGAAGACTAAATAGATATGAATCCTGTTTGAAATGCACCACTGAATGCAGGGAATCATCTTCACCTTACCATTTGAGGTCTTCGATTCCGCCAACAATAAAAAACTGCATTAGCCTAAGATGTATGCTTGCTTTGGAGCTAAACCAGAGGAACATTTTTTTCCGGTAGAAGTTAAGATAAATTAGAACTACGGTCCATTACTCATTGCATATTTTGGCGCCATAAAAAATTTCCTCGGACAATGTAAATAGATGACTAACTAAATACATTCTGAAGTTAACAATAGCTGAAAAAATATTCAATAGCACAAATTTCATAACATTTCTGTACTTTTTTAACAGGTCATTTGACACGTCAGTTCTTACGTGGCATTGTTGCTAGTAAACGTTCTCAGTTTTCATGAAACTAATAAAATTCGTCTTTAGAAGTAAGAGAAATAAACTAAGTAAAACAGATCAATACATAACGCTCTTTATATGTAGATTCAAGACATTATTGTTTGACTATTAATGCTAGAAGCGGAAGTTAACCAACTATGTTCTTTCGAAGAGTGTTTTTACAGTCTCCGAGTGAATCCTGCCGAAACAAAACATTCAACAATGCCTACAACAGGTAAAATACAAAAAGCAAATATGTAACCGGGCAGTTGTTCGGAATGCTGATTCCTCTTTTAAAAATGGAAGAGAAGTAGGAGAAGAAAAATAAAGCCTATTCAAATCGGACACTAAACCTACTACATCTTTCGAGAACAAGTGTCGCTAATTGTGTAGTCAGTAGCTAGGCATACAACTGAGGTGCGCCAATCGTACAAAGTACACAGCAGAAGACAAACACAATAAGCATGCCCGTCTCTCCATCCCAAATAGACCTTAAGAGTTCTACATATTTCCCGAGTAACGTTAACTCCTCAAGGTTTTCGAAGGAGAATTTCTTTCATTATTTCTATAATAAGAACCCCATCGCAGCACTACTATATTTCCAAGTGGTCGAATTATCTCAAAACCTGATAAATTCAAAAATAAAATCCCAACTCTTTTCAACGAAGTCGTTAAGCCTGCTTGAAATAGGAACTATACAAATTTGGTAAAAAAATTAATTCCGCTTTGCTACAAATTTCATTCTGATAAAAAGCGACGTAGTAGTAGTGATGGTGGTGATAGCAGCGCTTCAGTAACTCAGACTGTCTCGCACCGAGAGAGTACGGACCATTTAGTATGGACTTCGGAGAACGGGGAATCTATACACAGGGTGTGTTCCCACACAAGATCCCCTGCACATAGAAACAGCAAGTTAAGACGGAAGAGGAAAAAAAATACAAATAACAAATAGCGAAAAAGGAATGAACCCGGAATGAAGCAAAATGGGCACGAAAGATAGAAGTCCCGAAGGCTTATCTAAAGCTGAGGTAGCCTAACGGTGCTCCCCTGGGGGCGCTGGTCCCCATGGCATAGGATAGACTAACCTAACTGACCTACTCCTATTTCCTATGGCCTATCCTATGCCCCCTGGGGGGATGAGATGCGACGGCTACTGAATATTTTTCTAGAATTTAATACGGTTTAAACTTTCGTCGTAGAACACGTAGCCACAGAAATATTTTCCCAAGTAAAGTGAAATGACGAGTAGCGTTCAATCTCGATGCTTGGGGGATCTATATGCTCGTAAATAGCACACAGAACTTATGCGGAATGCAAGATTACATTAAATATAGGATTAAATTTTGCAATAAAATGAATCTATTTTGATATTATCCTTTCATAGCGTTTACATATCTAACAACTATATTTGCCCCAGTGAAAAAACAACTCCATAATCGTGGTCTGAATGAAATGATCGGCTTAGAGTCCCTTGAGTGGGAGTACCGCAAGGGTGGCGGATGTATACGGGGACCTGATCGGCGGATGGACATAACTCATCACAACCGCTGAACACATCACGTGAGGACGCCTCTTCATAGAACGCTTCAATAGCAATCGTAAAAATAAACGCACACATTAAAATCGTTGTTGAGTAACAAGCAGAGCTTTGGCTAGTAAAATCCTACTAGCATGTTTCAAGCTGTTGAAAAAATGTCAAATTTCTTCATGCCATTACATGGTTATATTTCTGCTCCATTACTTTGGAAAGTACGCTATCATTCGCTGTACGCGTGTTGTATGATCAGTGCAGCGTCCTGCTACACTGGCAGTAGACTCCATGCACCAAAACATAGCGAGGAACTCAATTGTGCTGAAAAACTTTACTCGAAATAGCGCGGTGAGCTAATTCGATTGCCAATTTGGCTACGATGTACCGTACTCGACAGTTGAAAGCAACTGGCCTACTAACAAACGAATTTACAAATAATTATCATAAATCACAAAAATAATCAAATATGAGTGTCACACGTTACGAATATAGACTTCGTCACTCAATGTCTCTCCACGCGATGCGTTGTTGTTTGTATCTAAGTTCACAACGAAGAGTCGTAGCTGTATGGCCTGCTAATAGTTCACGCCAGAATAACAAAACCCCTAGGTTTAACTTAGTAAACTAGTAAACTTACTCGAAGTAATTATTATTGGGATTCACGGACATATTAGTAGATCTAACGTTGACACCAAGAATAGAATTTCTTTACGTGGCAAATCTTCATAACAACATAACGGTTGCGTGCTGACGATGCTATTGCGGCAACACCAATTCCTGCAAAGTATTTGAAGCTTTCCGCCGCACGCTGAGTGATCAAGCGAAGGCACTCTCGTCTACGGCTTCAAACTCTCATCCCTCTGGCGGATCTTTTCAAAACAAGTATTTACTCATCTGCTAAACAGAATATTTGTCGCTCTTAAGCCGCACACCTCGCATGACACGAATGTCAGCTATGAATGATATGAAACTCCTCAGCTTCCGAGGCATCGGCGGGACGGGGCAGGCCTGCTGCAGCACCCAGCCGCCGCCTTACGGTCGCCGCTAATTTCCAGCTCGCCACCACCGCCGGCAACATTGAACGTTGAATATCTCATTCATCAGACGCATACTTGCAAATTGAAAACCATCTTTTCAAGAGACAAACGCGTTTTTGCTTTCAAAGTTTGGGAAAATTTACACAAACTGTGTCATCAAATTTGAGAAATTAGAGTTTTAAATACGTTTTCACCTTAAAATCAACGCCCCACATCTGCTATGAACGCAATACCGAAAGCAAGTACAGTCACCCGATTCCAAGCACTGACAATAATGCTATCCAAGTATCCTTGACGAGTTAAGCTAGGACGATTGTGTACAATTTTGTAAAACGGTTTGTTTTCCTCGAACCTGCCATACCTGAGCTTCAAGTAATCTATAATCAATTTGACGCGTTATTATTACCAACTTCTTGTTATTTGTTATTATTGGGGCATTAGGAGTCATTTTGAAAGCACAGTAAGTAAAACGCGATAGGACATACTTCGATACAATAGTGAGCTTTAAGATGTTTTCTGGCAAAGTTGCTTAACTCATTGATTAAGCTATTTTCCTATGGGCAAAATTACCCACTGGTCGGTCATATTGCAGTCAATGTGTCAATTAAATGCTTATTGACGGTTACTGTTAAAATTGAATTCAACATCCACAGTGAGCTCGAAGCTCATATGGAAATTATTGAGAATTACAATTTTTGTCATAAACGCTCATAACGTCACGTTAAAAGGCGTACGATATATTGTTCGTAACACATAACGTGTTGGGTTAAAAACTAGCGTAGACCAATCCTTAACATAGTATATACTAAAACAACAATTACGCTAAATTGAGCGGAGAAACGATATAAATGATTTCATGGAGATATACTTCGCATGACACCACTGCACTAGCATGAGGCGGAGGTCAGAGCGGAGAAGCGTGGAGCCAGAGACCTCGCTCGCAAGGCGACGTGGCGCTCTCTGGTGAGACGAGCTGGCCAGCCTCAGCCCCTGGCCCAGCACGACCGCCGCCTCGCTGATCGTCTGCGACAGTCACGTGCGCTCAGTTTTAAGGCCTTCGCGACTAATATAGTTCGTAAAATGGCCACAAGAACTTGCATGTCTTTACGGCATATGCTTTAAAAATATAATACTTGAAAGCTCAAATGCAGACGATGTTGGTCTAAAATGCCAAAAGGTAGAAATCTTAAATGTAATCCCAACGAAGTACGACCCTCGATCGTTCCACCTAAAGGTCTGCAATCGCCGAAAGCCTCATTTGTACAAGTCATCCACTTAGAAATTTCCTCGATTTGGGGCTCCGCAACTTCGCAAAGATGTCCACTGAGATGAAAGGAAAAAGTTAAACAACGTCTAACTCGGTCAGTGAGAAGTACCAATGAATTGCAACGTGTACGGAACACATTCACAAACGCATTTCTCTCGTACGGCTTAGTGTCAGTACTTGCATACTCGATGTTAAACATTCCTCTGAATTTTAAGTATACACTCGTTCAACCAATAATCAAACAGTAAATTGCCATGCATATTGTTCTGCATAATCGCTCTTCTATTACTCAAAAAGTAAATTCTTTAGGACTCTTTTATTTTAGTTTTGTCTTCGGCTGAGATAGAACCGCTCTTCGGCGAGGAATCGCTACAAATTTTCTGCAAATTTTATCATGAATTTTCAGAGAAATTTTGAAAGACTAGTGTAAAAGCAGTTTTCATAAATTAGAATAGAAATCTCGCAGGAAATAGTTCACGACACACTTTCGTGCACTGTATAACTGTTATCCGCTTATGCAACGCCACCTGTTTGAGGAAACAAGTCCAGAGTACACAGTCGGAGGACCTGTCTCTCTAGCAACAGTTACGCGTATCCACAGAAAATGACGGGGCAAAGAAGCCACCTCGAACTTGTGCACTTACTGCAGGCCATATGTCGCCAGGAGCTGTAGCGAGATTACCGCACGCAAATGTTGACTAGTCATCTGAGTCTGAACATCATTCCGAATCCCCATTACCATAATTCCAGAAAAAAAAGAGTTGAGCAGCAGCAACAGCAGCGTATGAACTGCTAAAAACTATGTGGTCGGGTCTCTGAAAAGAAAATAGAATGGAGACCAATTGTTTAATTCATGAAAATGCATTTTGTCCACTAATCTTGAACAAGAAAATATATTTGATGGAAATTTATCATATCTACAATAAGAAGAGTTCAAACTTCCGATATTATGTGTACGAGTACTGATAATATATTCTTAGAAACGCAAGTACTTGTGAAAATTTCAACTTAGGAAAAAAGAAAACGCTATGTAAAGTAGAGACCTGAATTATACAAAATAATCCGTTTCCGTTTAATGGTCTGTTGTAAAGCCTGAGGGTAAAACGGTACTTTCAACTGGCCTGGACTGAGACGACTACGCCATCGCGAAAATAAAAATTACAATGAGTGACTCTTGACTCGCAGAGTTTTCAGAAAAATCAGCGAAATGTGCTAGAGGACGAGTTTGAATTACACCCATACATCAACAGCAACGAACGAAGAATGGCACGTTGCTCAAGCCTCGGATTGTGCATAATTCTACGAGCGAAACTCAGCAGTGCGTCAAGTGGGCCAGGAGGAGCTATTGCACAAAATTTTTAAAATTCTTAGCTGGTTCAGTGAAGATATTGAAATGAAATTGAGCAAAATAAATCCCTCAGGTGATGAAGCACTTGAAATACCATTTGAGATAAAAAAGTTTGTAGAATTCCTCGCGAATTTTTTTGAACGAGTCAAAACGCGTTTTTTATTTAAAACGAGTCAAAAATCACCTTACAAGATTAAGTTTACTAAGCCTTAGAAAATGTATTTGAACAAGCTATCTGAAAAACTGTAGTTCTTATTCTTTGAGATTTCAAATAGTTTCAATATTTGTACTGTTTTTTGATGTCGGTTTCCTAGTGCGAGGGTCATGCTTCCAGATCAAATCTGCCGTCTTAAATCGTTGAATCTATTAGATCGTAATTTTATCTGACATACTAGAGTCATTTTTTTTAAAAGCCTTTATAATCTGTGAATTTTTGTGTCGAAGTGCTACAAAGACTCTAATATATGACCACATTTCAGAATCCCTTTTTTGCATGTGCCTGAAAAGTAGCTTTTGGAAAGAGTATCCCATAATATTCTACGAGTTGCTTAATACAAAGAACAAACGGCTACCTACAGCCTCTGCGAGATGCTCTGACATGCTTTACATTGTGTTAACCAAATTACTTTCAAACTTCAAATACATTCCATAAACTTTTTGATCTTCTTCCGTATATCTTAGCTCACGAGCCATATCCGTGTAAGTATCTCAGAACACTTCCTCGAACGCATTTCTCATGAATCGCCCAGTGCATACTAAAAAAAGATTACCTACTTGCACACTAAATAAAGAGTACACTCGAAATTGGCAAATCGGATTGTTAGACTATAAAAGCCTAAAAACATTTCCTTAACTTGGTAAAATAGGTATACAGTCTCCCGAAATTTTTAGTGAGCTTCTTTTAGCACACTGAGTTACCATGCAACTGAAAAGTGAATTTTAACAAATACTGCAGAAAAAAGGAACATTTCCGCACTATTTCTCATTCTGTAGGAATTAAAATGTTTACATTATACTTTTTCAACAATTTTCGAGAATATCATGGAGGCCAAACGCATAACCTAGCTTCAAGCTGACGCTCTCTGTGATTCGAAATGACTCGCCCGACAGTTGGCCGCTCAGACTCGTGGCTCACGTGAAGCTCGGCGCTTGTGTACGCCTGACTCGCCGCGTCCGTCAACTTGCTCAGCTCCACCGGTTTGGGACTCGAAACTTCAGACTTTGTCACAAAATTTCCTTGGCTTCCGATAGCTCGAATTTGATTCTGCTGAGCCTCTTGAAAAAGTTCAAAATCAGTCAAAATTGTTCAAAGACCTGTTCTTCAGTTTCCAGTTGTCACTTTAGAAAGAAATATCTATTTTTCTGTTGAAGCGTTTACAAGTTAAATGACACAAAATCTAGTTTTTTTCTTAAGTTATCGCTCCACTTCTATTTTTGTAGTCCAACAGTTGCACCGCTGCCCACCTGTACAACGTACCAAAAAAAACCCTTACCACAAGTCCACAACTCGTTGAAAGTTACCAAAATTTAAACTGAAATACCATTGTCAAAATTGAACACTACTGTGAATATTGATAGTACTTCTCACTTTGTTCGCTAAATTTTCCTTTCAGGTGACAATGTCTTTCGAATGCTCTCGATGAAAAACCAGCCCTATGTAAATATAACCAAGCTCTTCCCTGCCGATGCACAAGTAATTTAGGTGCTCGCTCTGGTATAAAAAGTCTCTGATAAAGTTTTGCCCTATTAACATGGATAGGTTTACGTTTGAAAAAACTAATCATATACGAACACATCTATTATAATATTTTTCCGAGGATTTTTATCATAATTTATTCAACGAAGATTTTAGGCTGAATCCTCAACGTGTGCGGCACAGTGGATATTGGCGTAGAAAGCCTGGAAATTATTCGGACGTTCTCCTTCCATTTAAGGTCCTTTTTATTTCCTTTCATTTAAGGTCCTGATTTAGAGACCAATACCGTTACTTAATACACATCATATCAGACTATTATAATGAATTTGCTGCTCAGAAATCGGCTAAGCGGTATAGGCGAGATAAGTTAGTAACATACGAGCAAATTAAAAGCTCCAATAGTTTAAAATTTGGACTGAAAGAATCTCAGAAACATAAGAATCCTCAGTCAATCCTCGAGTTTGCTTGAAATTAGACTGACTTGTCATCACGAGTTGTTGAATAACAAGGCCAACCATGTGTAAAGAGTGATTGCTGCAGGAGTGCAGCTGGCAACCAGTAACCATCCACAAAGAATGGTAACGGATGGCTGCCGTTAGCGACCACTTCATCAAGGAATAATAGCACTGGGTCGAAAGAAACAGCTTCGTTAGAAAAGTTGCATCAACACGCACGCGTATTTTTTTCTTTATACCATAGCCAGCGTTTGTTAAGAGATTGATATAATGAACAGCTATGATAAACAGATACGAAATGAGTAACGCTGATAATATGCTTTATAATGCATGAAGCTGATTTCTCCATTAATTTTTTAGATTATTTTAGAAGCCTGAAGTAATTAGGGATTTCAGTCTGAAATAAAATTTGAAGCAAAAATACGGTGAATTTACTGAATTATGAACTTTCTCGCAAACCCAGCAGGTAAAAGCCTAAGCAGTCTCAACGAACAGGTATCGAATTATCTAAATTGAAAGATAATTAATTTTACTCCTTTTTCATACATCATGAATAAGTTATTGCAAAGGAAAATGTAAAAACACTATAATCTATAAAATATCTATTTACTACTACCATCTATTTCCACCGTTCTGATTCAGTATTATTACCAACAAGGGTCTAGAAACAAAGAGTCGTACATCATTGTGTTACGGACGCGTTCAGAAATAACTCTAACATATGCACTGCAACCTTGGAAGATGTTTCGCTGTTCAATGGCAATATAACTTTTTTATTAAGTCGCATTTAAATTTATCTTACCGTAATGGTTCTTCACAGCAGAAACGCCGGTAACCTATACATAATCAACGAAGGCGTACACGTTCGTGAGAAACAAGAATTCTTGATAGCAATTAATAGCTAAATAGCAGTTGAGGTAAAAGTCGCAAAATAACATTTGAATTACAGGGGCGTCATGTGGCAGCGAACGAGTTAAACTTAAATGTCAGGGTGCTTAATTTAGCGTTCTCTTCCGTTACCACTCACTCTGTACTAGTAGAAGAGCATGACGAGCTCTCGAAAGGAAAAGAATAGCAATGATGTTTCAACTATCAATGTAGGTCGCAGTAGACTCGCGGAGACTCGAGCTTTCATTTTTACAATCTAGAAGCGATAGTTGAACTATTCAGAATCCGATGTTAACCAAAATAGACCCAATGTTCTCCGAGCAGAATTTTAAAACGGCGGCGACTTCAAAAATACGAACGACGACGTTTTATTCTCCTATTATTAAAGAAAACTGATAAGAATTAATATCGTCTAAGCCTTATGGTATGGATTGCGTAAGAATTGGTTGAGAGCTCGAATGGAGGAGCCACATCCAATCTGAAGTGAACCAACAGAATCATATGCACAACACTTTTTCTTGAGCTAAACTGTGAGCGGAAACATAATTCTATGAAAACATTTTACTTTTCAGTAAAACGACAATATAAAGGAAAACGTTTTACATGCTCTAAAAAAATTAAATTAAAAGTTGCAGACAAATGCAAAACGTTTTCCTATTTTTATAAAACAGTGATGTACACGAAGGAAAGCCATTAGGTAACACCGTTTAAACCATCTTTCTTCTGTGCAACTCGTTGTAGTGACGACTTAGAACGATTCATAATTATTCAAGCCATACTTGTAAACGCTCTGTTCGCCATATCAAGTGTTATTTTCACGAGGTAAAACGGTATCAGCGTCATTGGTCCCAATAACTTTACTGTACGCACGCAACGTGACAGCGTCTTTGAATTTACCCTAAAATTAGCCGCAAATTAAACTCGGAGTTTAAAAGCGGGAAGGGCCTTCACATTCGCAGGGGCACGCGCTGGTGCATGGCTCGGTAATGGGGCACTGGAATGGGTGGGTGCGCCAGCGTCCATCATTTCCTGAGTTGACCGCACCAGTGCTGCGTCATGACCGCACCAGTACAATGTCACGATCGCACCAGTGCAGTGTCACGACCGCACCAGTGCAGTGTCACGATCGCACCAGTGCAGTGTCACGACCGCACCAGTGCAGTGTCACGACCGCACCAGTGCAGTGTCACGGCCGCACCAGTGCAGTGTCACGATCGCACTAGTGCAGTGTTACGACCACTCCCGAGCAGTGTTACAACCGCACCAGTGCAGTGTCACAATCACGTCAGTGTCAGTGGCACAACCACACCAGTGTCGATGGCATGACCACACCAATATCAACATAAGGACTTCACCAGAGCACACGGAGTCACCATGCAAACTATCGTGCAGTTTTGAACGGAATTTTGAACGGACCACCTTAATCTTCTGATACGTAAGATAGTTCAACTTCTAACGAATTGTGCAGAATAAGAGTGTGGAAATGAAGCTTAAATCTCTTATTCCTAACATCAGTCACACATCAATAGTTATAAGGCATTGAAATCCCAAAGATGTATGTTAACTGTGTTGGAAATAATGAAGATTTTTCTCGATATGTTATGACCAATCCTTAGCCAGCTCCTGTGCTGGTTAGCCAACTTTGCCCGTACCAAATTAGCGGTGATTCGTCAGCTCGGCGTTGTCGTTTCGACAGTGGGCGAAAGAAAAGTTACGATGTGTTGAAACATTTGCTGACTTGCCAATACAACACAAACTCCAGACAAACGGACAACTGCGTCTACGCCCAGAAACGAAGTCGTTTTACCGGTACGAAACCCAAGCTGCAAAACTCATTGTCATATTTTAATTTCCCAAATCAATTCCAACTGAAGGTCAAGCGAATAAAACACTACGTTGAAGTCAGAAGAGGTAACGTCGGTACAAATCAGCATCCATTTCAGATTGATCGTAACGCCACCAAACGTAATCAACAGTGATTGAGTCGGACTTCTTCGCTCTTTCTCTCTTGTCAGACGACAAGACTCCACGCTGATCAATTTGGTTTCTTTATGCTACTCGTAGATGGCCTCAGTCAAGTCTTAGAGCACCTAGTCAGTGGGCGTTGCTTTATCACCACTCCCAACTTCAACGGCTCATCAGATACCTTTCAGTCAAGTTTACCTCCGGTTGTAATTTGCAATGGTATAGGTTGTAATTTTGCGTTTGAATGATGAAATATAAGAGTTAAACTTTCATATTTGCTATATATTGCAAATTACACCACACTATAGAAACATACAAACTTTAAATTTCAGTTCTTCAGGGAGCAGACCGAGCCAGCCAAAGCTATCCGATTCAAAGCAAGCTGAAGCTCCATCTGAGCTGCGAGTATCGCAGTACGCTCTACCGAGCGTTAGCATAACCATAAAATGCACGGCAAGGAGCTCTGCACAACTGAGGCGCAATTCACAAGTCAAAACGCCGCCTACGATGCAATGCTTTGAGCGAGGAAGCTTCAGAAAGCTGTGGAGAGAAGAGGACGCTCGTTCAGAGCGCGGGCTGCAGGCAACGCTTCGTAACTCGCGGTCAGTCTCATCTCGCCCTTAATGAGGCCATGATGGCAGCACAAGTCAAGGTTAACGCGTCCGCAAGCGTCACTTCCATGCATCTTTGTGATAAAAAAATAAATGATAAAGGCCGCACTAGCTCTCTCATGACAGTCATGGCTGAACACGTAATGCCGTTGATTACTTTGGACTGCGTGATTACAAAGGATTGCAAGAGGAATAAAGTTCATGAGAGCGTTAAAGAAATGTAGTAAGCTAATGGAAGGTAGAATCCACGTAGAATTGAAGTATATGCCAGTTGTTTGAAACTTGATTCTTTTTCTCGCTACGAGTAAACTACTGGCATATTGCAGGAGTGATAAATGAGACAAAAACTCTAAGTTGACCAATTGAAGATCCTGTGTTACTGACCTAGAGTTTAATCTGCATTTTTTTCGCTTTCATTGCGAAAATTGGTGTTGAAAGATCTTAAACCACACAAAACTGTCTAAGACCCAAGGACAGCTACTCTTTTCAGCTTTTGAAACATTACGTATAATTTTGATCACGCCCGTGAGCTCAGTTCAGCAAACATTTGATTAAAATGTACGCTCAGTCAAATGCAACGAGTGAGGCATGTGTACCTGCAAGACTAAATGATACAACAGAAGGGAGGCCACTGCGACACAGATTAATTAAAAATTCTCAAAGTAGTCATCATTGGCGACATAAACCGTCACTCTCAGGAAAAGCTGAGTATTACGTGGCCCAGAGGATCCGAAAGTTATTGATAAATTCTCGCCAAGGATTGGTGGAAAGATAAGCCGTGATTTATTTTGAAACATCCATCACTTCCAGGATGGCATTAATAGGAGTCTAAACCGCCCATTAAATGAAAGTCGTTAAGTCATTGGCGTATTTTTGGAACGTGCGAGGCCATTTATCACCGCAGAGTTTAAGCTTGCGTACCTACGAGGTTGGGCCCGAGATAAGCCTGCCACACCTCAGGCTCTCACAAATTTGTGAGCCATAAAAATTTCACACATAAACTGCGTTCCCAAGTGTCGAACAACGTTTGCCGAAAGCCAACAATGCGATAAAGATGGATGGTCGTACTAACCTCTTATGATACTATTCGACCTAATGAACACTTCACTTCTAACGATACTCCTAGGCCTAACTACCGTTCAGTTATAAAATTTGCATAATACTTGTACTAAGCACATCCACTCAGCAACTATTAAAAACTTTCAGATATTAGAAGCAGCAGTCATATTTACCAATGGCCTGCAATATCTCTTTGAACCTATTCATGCTAAAGCGGAGATACTCACCATTAGGAAGTACAAATGAAGTGAAAGTGCTGCCACCTGGTGAAGATACAGTGGCGACCAGATGAGGATGAGGCATTTGCCGTTCCCGCCCCCGACTTTTTGACGCGGCTGATCGCTCTCCGTTGCCGCCACACTTGCTATTGCCGCCGTCAGTGTGCACGTCCGCGCAAGTGGAGCGCGCAGAGCCGTTAGCCGTAACTGAATTTTTGCGCAGAGAACAGGCGGCCGCTGACGAGTGGAAGCGCGACAAAGGCAGGCCTGACGAGTCGTAGGGAATGTACGAGTTCACGCTGGGGCTCTTAACGAGGCCCTTGTTGGAGGTCCGTGACGGACCCGAGGCGCATGACAGCGGCAGAGTAGACGAGCTGCGCAGGCCCTTGGAGAGCTTCAATTGCAAACCCGTCGTCGCCGAGATCGAATGAGGTAAAGTCGAATAGTCCCGTTTAATGGAGCTGTTCAAAGAGTTGCTCGAAGAATCAGAGGACGTTGACGAAGCCGTAGAATTTGTCCTGTATCTGGAGCTTGAACTCGTACTGCCACTCGAGTTGGAGAGTGAAAGGTTTCTCTTTAGCGCTTCACGGTCCGTCTCGAAGACTATCGATGCGAGAGATCCAAAATTAGCAGCGTTGGTATTCACGACGCCGGGAGGCAGTGCTACCCCTTTACCTTGGTAAGACTTTTTCTTGCTTTGCGAGTAACGCCTGCTTTGTTTGATGCTGCTTTGCGCATCAGCGGGTCCACCTGAGGGCTGTTCGGCACCGCCTTGCATAACTGTGCACGCTCCGGCGGTTACAGCCTCACAATTAGAATTATCCCCCCATTGTTGGTTGAAGTTGTTGATGAACATCGGTAACGAAAGTTTCCGTTTAGTCTTTAGATTTGCGCGGAAGCGCGTTAGCTTCTTTTCCACCTTTTCCATATTGCAAACCGCTGAGTTTCGCAGGACACAATTCACACAGTTTCACTGGAACTTACCGTTTCTCTTAACAATAATATTGCATAATCCTAAATGAGAACTTAGATTCACAGCTATTGCCATTGTTCGGGATTCAACAACATATATCACTTCTGAAAAAAAATCGATAAAAGCATTCATAAATATGGAAACGAAAGAGAAGTAAACAAATTTTTCATTTGCTGAAAAAACACCTAACCAATGTAATTTGTAACCAAAAATAATAAATTCATCGGAAACACGACATGATTCTTACATATTTTAAAAACTGCATTATAATATTTTCCGGAGCTTGCGGAAGAGATCTTTATCGCCAACTACTATAACAACGCTCTCATTTTCTAACGAAACGCTCCAGACTTTAACAAATCAATGATGAATTTGAGGGCACCAGCGACATGAGACCACGGATGAAACTCACAATAATCCGAAAAAAGGTGACTGAAAATATGGAAAAATATGAACGTCTTTGTACAAACAAGAGAGACATCATTAAGAAGGGCGGCTCGCACAATGGCTGATAGCAGCAGTAATTGGGATGAAAGTGCCTCGGCAGGAAGTGAGCAAATGACTGCAAGAAATAGGAAGCATTGTGTACTCATGCACTTTTTCTTCAATTATGCACACAATCGCCTGTCACAATGTACCCGTTCAGAATAGCATGCCTCTCAACGTCATGAAGTAACGGAGGATTTCTACCATTCTCAGAGTTGAGAAAGTATGCAGGAGAACAATTTAAAACGAAGATAATTCCCAGATTGTGGCAGAATTTCGTGTATCTTTTCAGGAATAAAAGAATATCAGGAAATACTTTCAATGAACTCACTCCAAAATTATGCTCTAGCAACTTGGGAGAAACACATTTCTATACATAATAGTAAGAATCGCGAAGTCTCTGCCTCTTACTTGTGCGACTGTGTTAAAAAGCTAAGTAAACGGTGGAATACTTTACTGTAGGATTGCCTAGAAGACGGAAAAAATTATTTTGTCAATGCTTCAACTATTTCTTTTAAAATGAAAGTAACATATTTTACGGCAAAACAAAGTTTGCGGGAGGCAAATATGATCTTCAACAAATGTGAAAATTAGTCAAATGAGCTGAAATACCTAGAGTAGAGAAATTAGAACGTTGCAACCTCGCGTTACTCATATTCTCCCATGATTCCGTTATTCTCCATGACTCTGAGCGAAACTGACTGACATGAACAAAGCACCTCGGCAAGGATAAAATTAATGAAAAATCACCAGTTGCCTGATTGGAGTAAGCTCTGGAGAATACGGTACAAACGAAATTCTCTTGCCTCGTTGGCGAGAAAAACTTTTAAAACAGAATAGCTTGAATGAAGCGTGCATTTCGCTCACTTACACAGTGCACACTCAGTGAAAAATGGTATTCTTCTCCTCGATCTGTTAAACATCGCATAGTATTTGACGCAAGGGAAAGACAGGAAAAGGCATCTGAATGATCTCACTTGTGAGAATTAAAGATTCAAGCACGATACACCAAACTCCATTCACGGAAAGGAAAGGCCGCTGATGGATAGGAAATTAATTCGATAAGCTGCAACCGAGATCGGAACTATCACTCGTGACTTATCAACATCTTATGCATACCTCTTTCACTACAGAGGTCAATTTTGATGAAGTGACTATACTTTGCTAATTTATAATTTTCCGAGTTGCAAAAACCGTCAATTAGTTTACTATAATGCGTGTGGAAATTAAATACGCAATACAAATGTAAAGCTTCGAATTGAAGTCTTTCATTTTTAAGCCCAAAATGTTGCTTGCCTCACATACGAGCCAAAAAGAACTCCCTCATAAATATGCACAAGGAAGGTGTTGCACGAGCGGGCCCGGCCAGAGCGACGAGCTGTAGTTGTGCTGCCGGGCGTCTGAAGTCTCACGCAAGCAGAGGTGTTGCAGGAAGGCAGCGATAACCTCTGAGAACGGTCCGTGATAAGCCACCTCACTTTCAAAAGATCATATCGCCAGCTACGCCGTACGTTAGCTCAACCCCACAGCATTACCGATACACTGAGCGGAGACCATATCGCCGACCGTACTTCCAGTCCCGCCGTCACTGCATGATTTAAACTCGGGCCCTCTCAGGCATAATGATGCAATAGTCTGGGTCGAGATATAATCATTAAATTGCATCTTCCAATTCGTGCTGAGGGGATGCGAACCTTGAAGCTATTTATGCAGGTAAATCTCACCAGCATAAATTGGAAGATTATTCATCATATAATTTGATCACAGGTGGTAGTAGTGAGGTGTAAGATCTATAACAATATACAGTTTGACGTCTGCGACGGGCAACTCTAAACAAACAAGTATTACAAGATTTAATGATTAGCATTTGAGTGCTTCAGCATTTTTTGGCTAATTTCATGAAATATGACCTATTGAGCTATCTATTAATATTACATCATAAAATATTAACTGTTGTCATACAACACCATAAACTAAAACTATTTAGGGAGGTTAATTACGTTCTAGCGTATTCAACTATGAAATGGAGATAACTCGCGAAATAGCCGAATACTATAAAAATCTAGAGCAATGATCTCTTTCTTTACTTGAAGTTACTACTGTAAATTGGTACTTCAATAGTAACATTTATACGAGCAAATATTTTCAGCCATAAGAATAACTAATTCGATAACTCAATTACAGTAAATGATTAAGCCATATGTACGTTTCGAGCAGACAAATTTCACAGTCGAGTTGCATCTACTAAGTTTAAATACCAAGTTGAAATAATATGCTATAAACACTATGAAACACAGTTATAGCTATGACTTGGAAATAATCAAAAGTTCCAGCACACTAGGAAAACACAAAACGCTGGTCATGATAATGCGGGTAGAAGAACGAATTCAGAGAGTAATTTTCTTGCTGCAGAAGTAATGGATTGCTTAAGAGAAGGAACTGGACAACCATAAGCCCTCAATTTAGATTAACTTCGTTTCATTAAGCAATCAAAAACAGAGAGTGATTAAATATTTACAGAACATATTCGCAATTCACAGTTGTGCAGAAATTGAAATTATAGAAGAAATATTACGACGCATCAACTGTCGAGTCCTCGCTATACGATGGTGGTCTCATTCTCAGAGTGAAAGTCTTTGGATGCGACAAAAGCAGTATCTTCCATTTTTGCGATGATCCTCGTTGTGAGGGCGCTCTTTTTTGGAAGTAGCAAGTTAACGAACAAAGGGAAGCTCACACCCCATAAATTTGTCGAGATAACAAATGGTAATTAAAGTTAAGCTGATGTCGAGCACTAATCACTTTTCGCTTTTCACACTGTTATTGGCTTTATTTCCAAATTAAATCAATTTGAAAGACTAAAACCTAATATTTTGGAAATAGCAAGTTGCTTTCGCGCTTCGGGTTTAAGCCTATGAAACAAAACAATTCTGCCTTGTATTGGAAACTGGATTACTGTTGCAGTCCTACAGTAATACAATTTTTAAGAATGCCTTTCATTTTATTTTATCGTACTGCATGACAACATTACGGCTCAAAAATTCCGTCAACATCGTTCTCAGAATTTTACCGAATGCCACTGAGTAACCTCATCTAAATTTAGCGCTCAACTTTAGCCCAAAACACACACGGGCGGCTTCGCCAACACGGATTGCAGAGTACTCGGCTCACCGCAGCGAGGCGCAACACTCGTGTGGCCACGCACCGCTGAACTCGGCACTCTAGCGTTCTACAATAGCATCCATGGAACACAGGGCGAGATGCTACCGTGAATTTCCAAATACACTTAAATTCGTATGTATTACAAATTTTTATTCAACTAAAACTAAATAATTTGATTTGTTTCCAGTTTATTTTCCGTTGTAAACTAAACATCCAATGTGAGAAATTCACGTCAAAAACAAATATTGTACGCTCAATTATATTCTCTGGCTCGGTCAAATTTAACTTCGAAGAAACTCATTTCAAGTCAGCGCCGCACAAGAAATCGGTATAACTGATTTCGTGTCACTGCCGTACATGAAACAGATACCGCTCACCACGAACACACAAGCAAATTTCTACGCTACAGGAAATGCGGACTTGCGTCTAGATTTGCTTTTCTATTAGACATCTGTTCTTTTTTAATGTTACCTGAATATTAATTACAATAAGACGTAATCAGAATAAAAATTATGTCAATAACATCATAAAATACTGGCGATTATAACTTTAAGGCAACTTTCAACTCTCGAGAAACGGAAACTTCTTTTCAAAGAATAGCTTTATATTTAAATTTGACAGCATATGCAACCTAAAGAGAAGGCAGCTTATGCAAAGATTTAATGAACTGCAATGCTTGCATGATCAGTGAGGCAGCCCGAAGCGTTCCATTGTCTCATGTAGAACCAAAAATATATCACTTTAGTCCTTCAATTACTAGACGGAAATCTTGAAATAAACAAACGAACTAATACTTGGAAAAGTTCTGAGCAATACTGGGACGTATATACGTCAGTCAGGATAAAATCTAATTATAAATATCCGAAATAATAAGAATTGATGAAAATCCGCGGCAGCAGTGCATGCAAGCCAGAGGAGATGGTGGGTTTTCCAACACGGACACAGTCACTGAAGTCTACATCTACGGCATGGCAGTTTGTACTTCAATTTCTGACGTTAAAGCATGCACACTGGAGAAAAAACGTAAGCCTAAAATAAGCAGAATTTGAAAATTCGTCACTAAAACTGAATAGTATCGAATCTTTTTCAGTTAAAATAGTAATGTTTGAATGTAAAATGTACCATCGGAATAAAGCCTACATACCGATAACAATTCTTAAAATTATATTTAATCAAACACTAAGATGAATATGAGAACATACAATGTCGAATCAAAACGTGGGCCTCAAACGCCACTAATATCGTCCGTCACCCCGTGAAAAAAAAATCGATACCTATGCACGCTTGCAGAAAAAATTTCCCCCTTGATGAGAGATATCAAACAAAGAAACTGCGACAAGAGCTAAAATTTTAGGTCGCTGAGACCATGTGTGGACTAGGAACTTCGCAGCAGCAAACGTATATTAATCTTAGGACATGAAAAATGCATTAAATTAAATTGGCTCATAACACAAAGAGGCAAGCATGATTTAGGCTTCATTAGGATAAACATCATGAATAAACCGATAAATGCTTCCTTCGGTACAATTTGATGGCAGACTACTCTAATATGTCATAGAAGCCTTTCCGTAGCGGATGCGTAAAGTCTGCATTGGCATGGTGAAATTCAAAAAACTGTTTTATGAGACCTTTCTATATTTTCATGGACGATTGATGCAATTTGAAGTCACTGTGCTGCTGCATCTGTTCCCGTTATAACAATGTTTTCTGAGTAAAAAATTATTACCCAGTGGAGACCTCAAAACATCGGCAACGATAATTTTCTCATTGGAGAAAATATATAGCTGCAAGAAAAATGACTGCTTTATAACAGCAAGCGACATTAGCTTCAAAACCCTCTTTTGAGACGTAGGCTTTCAGAGCAATAAATGAAGAACATCAGCATTGAATGAGCATAAAAGAGGGTTAAGAACACGTTCCAAAGTGCCGTTACTAAGGCAGCATTAACAAATTGAGTAAATTGAGCGTATCCGCTTCACCAAGTCCGTAATATTTGCCCGCAAAATTTACTCTCGAGAAGATGCTAGGCTGGTGTCCTCCAGAAAGCAAGAAAGGTTCGAAGCAACCCTGAGGGCATGTATGCCAAAGGCGCGTCAATTTGGCGCGTACCAAGGAAAGAGGAATGTATGGTTCCCCTTTTAACGGATGTTTCCTATCGCCCGGCACAAATCTCACATCGCGTCTTTTGCTAAGATGCGAGTTTCCAAGTCAGTATTACCCGATACATTTGCTTCCAGATAATCCAGAGCACCATTTCTTCTTCATTAGCTGGCAACAGTTATTGAATTCAAGGCCTGACAGCGCAGATCAATAACACAATGAATTGATTTGCGAGACAGATGATGTTAACTGTAGCAATTAATTCCGAGTTGAAATCAATCTTGTTCGGCGAGACAATTCGGAGCACCGCTGAGCTACGTAATGAAGCTCCAGAAGCTTAGAGAGCTAACAAAAATTCACAAAGAGAGGAAAATAACCGTGAAATCGATAGAAGGAAAGCAAGGCTGAAATATCGCAACAATGCAGGCCAGTTTTTCTGCGAGGAGGATAAAATACCGCGGCAGTTAATTGAGGGACTTCATCGAAGTTGCGTATGGGGCCGGGATGCGTGGCTGAGAGGCGCTTTGTGTGCCGCTAATAGCCCATTACGCGGCTGTGTGTCGGGCGCTTGAGTATCGAGGCGATGACCCTGCGCATCTCATGCTCATGAGCTTGCACACATAGCGTGCGGCGCTTAATGCCTGTCGCTCTTCGGCACTGCATCACAGATGCTAACGCGACAGCTTCATCAAACCCCAGAGTCTTCGAACGAATCATAGCAAATTGCGAAGAGAATGAGTGATAGTGAGAAGCTCAAGAGTGAGCCAAATCAAATAATGTCAATGAATGGACAATAGAATTTAAGGTAAACCGTGAGCGATGAGGAGGAAATAAAAGTGAACATAAATGATAGAGTCACACGAGATGAGGTAAGACTGTAACCTATAAGTTGAAATCATGATATCGAGAAAGGAATAAACTGAAGTGAATGAAACGTTTCAAATTCAGAAGAAAGAAATGTTTGTAAAATTATTTTTCATATCGCAGCCTTCAATAACGCTCGAGCTCTTCAGCATATTTACACGTGACTGTTTAAATACACCAAAGGCAAGCCAAAAAAGTATGTTAATTCCAGGTAGTACAGTTTTATATCGGATCTGGCTGCTAAAATTGAACACAGACCTTGCAGCAATTTAATATCATCATTTTAGTTACAGTGTTGTCCCAAAGTACATAACTCAATGGGTGCCAGTTACCGAAGCAAAACTAATGCACGACTTTTCCAAAAACAAGGTTTGCACACGAAATTACCTAAAATAAATTATTTTAAAACACTGAAGGAACACCTGATAAACGTCTAGCTGACACATTAGTAACTCTTAAGACATAAAAAGCGCTAGAAACTACTTAAAGCTACATTTTATCCCCTTCCTAATGGCAATAATGAACAAGAAAGAGTAAATTTTCAATGGTTAGCTGTAGTTTTTTAAACTTCAAATTAAAGCTATCTGAAGCAGTCACCTTCAAATCTCCATTAGCAAAAAAGCCGTGAATAATGTTTGCAGTTTTTGAAGCATTGAAAAGGTCAAGTTAATTGAAGCACCTGAGAAGCAGGGAGCACCGGCGGGCAGCACCTGTCGCTCCCAGCCGCGTAACTCGGATGCTGGAAGCGAGCGCCTCACGTGCACAGACTTGCAGCCTGCACCCAGTCCTGCACCAGACGACGGGTCTCCAACAACACCAGCCCGCACTCAGGCTTGCAAACGTGCCCACGGATCTCGCTCAGGAAGTGCATAGCGCTAAGCAATACTGTCGCGTGTTCTGAAGCTCAAAATAAGGTCTTACGAAAGAATAAAGTTAAAGATCAGAAGCAAAGCAATGCCAAAATCGTTCATGATTGATACCTAAAAAAAAGCAAAACGTGTAGTAAGGAACAGAACACATGATTGTACTCTGCTACATACATCTATTGCATGGAGTTTCCTACGAATAGTTCGTTCAGATTACAAGCGAAATTAAATGGGTCTTGAAGTAAATCAAAACAGCATTAATTCAAACAAATGATAACCTCGAGATAATATACTAATAGTGAAGCGGTCCTCGAACCACAGTTACTTAATGTCGAACAAATGTCAGTGTTCCATAAGTAAAAGTTCAAGTACATGCATAAAGCGGATTAACAAGCTGAACAGTGGCCCATAACAACATGGCTTGAGAGCCCTTTGTGAAAAGTCAATAGGTTTTTGGAGATAGCGCTGTTCTGAATAGCGACATGAGCGCGAACTGGCTCAAGTGCCTGATCTTCGACCTCTTCCCTAAGTTGCAAAGCTCTGTCACTATACTTATCATCAGACACTACCAAGAGCAAACGAAAACTAAAATATTGCTTGGAAACCCGTTAAATTTTGATAGTAAAGCAGACAATAGCGAATGGTCGGTATATTCATGAGCCAAGATTATAACACGAATGACGTTTTCAACGACCGAGTGATGTAGAATATTCCATTGTTAATAAAGCCCGTAAAACGCCAAAATCAAATAAATAAAAACATCAACTGCGACGCAGCTCAAGTATAAATTATTTCTCTGCAACTTTAAAACTATTGTGATAACTAATCCTGATTGGTGTTTCAAAAACGACTGCGTGCAGCTGTACCGCTTTTGTACAATGAAGTAAAAGTGCTTCAACCATTTGAAAAAGAATCCAATTCCGATTTCTTCACAGTCGTACATGTTCTATTGATATTCGATACTCCGCTGTGAATCAGCAGCAAAGAACTTAATTCCCTCGGATTACGCACTTTTTCTTTATGAACGAACATTTTCCTCAAATATTTATGCAGGCTGTTAACATCAGACAACCGCTGTTTTTCTCGACTTTTTCTTTTTGAATAAATCTGAAACTCGCAATCAAACCTTTGCTTATCCTAGTGGTGTTTCTAAATTCACATATGATCAGAATTCAAAATAACAGTTTTGATCGAACGTGGAAATGACGGCAAAGCAACAAAAGCTATGAAAGATCTCAGACTAAGGATTGGCTCAGCCAAAAGAGGCTTCAAAACATTGTTCCCTGGCCGGCGGTCGTCCACGTTCTACAAATCTTCTTTCGATCTTTAAACAAATACGTGCGCCCTGGAGCAGAACACTGTCGACACTCCCGCCTTTCCCAACCTATTTTAGCTCGAAGAGTAGGAGCAGAACGTTGAACTACATCAGAGGACGTGCTGAAATAGAGTTTCAGATTTTGTTATGCGATGCATAATTCACTCGGAATTTTAGCGTATTATTACTGCAGAATTGAAGACATTGGATCTTTCGTAGTGGCAAATTTCAATTTTAGCCCACAGATTGACGCAGCAATATTATTCACACAAAAAAAACAGCCAACAAAAAATAAATAAATTTTTACTATTTTCAAGAACAATTCCTTACAAAAAATATTTTCAGTACTTCAAAAAGTCCCAGCCCGAATTTTCATCTAGTATGATATAAATGGTCAACTATGCATATACGCTAAAAGCGTTGCATCATGCTATCCAGAACTTCCCAATAGATTCTAAGTAACAAGATTCACCTCGCGATTGAAGATGGACTTCTCACTTCACTGCATTTTTTATTACCCGAGCCCTGCTAAACTCGGAAATTTATTTCACCGCCATTCCACACGTACGATCACTATAAATAGAGCGTGTGAAGGCATGAGATGAGCGTATTGTAGGTGTTTAACATTTAGAGGAGGTATGCGGCAGCATGCAGTGTGGGTCCAATTAAAGGGTCATAAGGTTGGCTGGAGCACGGCCCGGGCACGGCTGTCCGGCCCCATGGAAGGTCAGCATCCCGCACATTCCGCCGCGCCGCACCGATCAATGACACAGATTGGAGCTCTTGAGCACGATGCACCACGTCCGAATGCTTCAAGCTTCATCCATTTTTCATTCAACGAGTCAAGGACGAAGATATTCAGGTAACAGTTAATACAAATACGGTCAAAATTTGAATATTCTTACAGTTATGTTAAATTTCGTACGCGTTTGCTCATAAATCAATTCTCTATGATCACTAGAAAGAGGAAAACCCTTCAATCTTCTCTAGGCAAGGATTAATCAACTCGTCTTAATCCAACTCTTATTTTTCTGCATAAATCGAGCAAATTCGTCAATTTTTCGACTAGAAAAAACTAAAAATATCGTGCTAACTCGTTCTTCTCTGATTAACCTCTCACCGTACGAAACACCGTTCCTGAGTGCACTCATGCACCTAAAGTCAATACAATCGTCTGAAAACTACATGATTTCATCAGAAAACCCGCCCAGCCAGGAGTTAAAACACTTTGAGGTTTAGGCTGGAAGATAAATCTGTAACTTAGACTTACCGGAGTAAATAAAGGCACATTCAAGAGGGTATGTTGAGATGGATGAGAAAATTTTATTTGAATTATACCATGTATTTAATTTATTTTTGACCTCACCAAGAATTAATCAATGGCTTGCATTTCTACTTTGGGAAAAATGTCACCCATCGTAACTTAGCAAATAACGACAAAGTCGTACTTCGAGAAGAAAACGACTTTTTCTACAGAGTTTACAGATGAAGCCTAAGTATTCCAAGTGATGCGCTAGAATCCATTTAATTCGTAATGACTTCGTCAATGAAGCAAATAAGGCTTGAACCGTTATAACGACATAGCCAGTGGAAACCCAAACATAAGAGGTTACAGCCCAAGCGAACGCAACTCGCATCGAACAAATTCTAAAGGTCATCAACTTCTCCAGAACGTATTGCAGAGCTGGATTCGACATGCAAGCTGAAGCAAACTAGGAAGACGTCTTCGACTATTCGTATAGACAATAGCCAGTTGAAATGTCAGTGTTTTACGGCAATCCAAACATGTGCATTTGCCATAAAATTTTTAAAAATACCACGGATAAATTACGAACAAGTAGTTTCACACCAACACATAAAATCAATGCATCATTTTATGGAAAAAGATCTATCACTGTTAGAGAAATAGACTGTTGATCTAAATTACAAAGGACGGCCTCGACTAATAAAACTGCAACCAACAATTAAAGCTAAGGGCGAGCTATATAAAGGAGAGGCTGCTCAGTAGCGACTCTCGAAAGAACGGAGGAAGGAACCTTCAAACGCAAGCTAAACGAGGTAAGACAAAAACGTTGTACTGGGTACAGGTGAGAGGCCACTGGATCACGGACTCGAATGCTAAATATTGGATCAGTCAGGAGGTACCTTGCTCCATTAACAAATAATGATAAAGGTCATACCAGTACACCATAAGACCTTATAAAAAAGCTGTACAATTATCAGAATTGAGAGAGTTGAACATTTTTTTTCAAAATCACAATCTTTTGTGGACAGAAAAGGGAAAAGGCGAAGCATTACTCCACTCTGTCTATAAATTTTTAGTTCACATATCCTAAAGAAATGTGTCATAAATACGAATGCGTCTAAAGAAACAAAAATTTATGTTTAAATCAAGTAATTTCAGTTTGTAAGCTTTACGCTCTCGTGTTTACTTAGTATGAATTTGAATTAAAAACTCTGATGAAACACTAAAGAAAAATATCAAGACCAGTTCCTGCAAAATGAAGTGGTACACCTCACTCCCACACAACACAACGCACTCACAATTCAACAGCAAATTAAAATTAATTCAACTGTGTACCCGAGGGAATAACCCAGGCACGAAAAACAAAGCATAAAACTCATCAGAAACAGCACCGTAGAACCTGGAGAGAAAGTTTCTCGTTTATGATTGAACACGATAGAAAAAGGAAGAATTGACATTAGAAATAATACACGCCTCATTGTAGAACTTAATTCCTTTCTAAGTTTTGAAGATACTATTACTGAAATCAGTGAAGGAATCCGAATCCTTAAGCGAAGTCTAACTAGCAAACTACCAGAGCGTTTATTCAGCGTTTATTTAACAAAACAGAGTAGTATATATTATACCTTTGCTACTCCTTTTTCAGACATAGCTGCACTACAGACCAACCCAAAGCGACTTAATATCAACAAAAGAGCTTTAGGGAGTGGGGTTATAGGGAAAATAATTGCTCATTTGCAAAATGAAACATCAATCGGAAATGTAGCGCGAATCCATTAAAAGCTCACGCCTCAGGTACCAGGGAGTGCTCACGAAGGCTGCACGTCAAGGCCCAGTAATGACGCTCCCACAAAAAACAACGTTAAGATCATATCTAAGAAATATGAACCTAAAAGGCATCAAATCAAAATAGATTTTTTTTAGATTTTGATTAAGCGGTAATGGTTGTGAACTTTAACCTGGCGTCAGATGGCTTTTACACATAGAACAGCACGCCCACGTTGCTATTCTATAGATAACCGATATATACGGCCACTCTAATTCAGAAAACGATCAATACGAAAAAATGAGAAGAAACCGAAATCATAATCGGTATAGCACTGATATTTAATTTCGCACGATACCCTTTTTTATTAAATGTTTTTGAGGAAAGTGCTAAAAAATCAGGATTCATAAGACAAGCACACACATCGCATCCCGTTAACAATCGACGCTTGACCTCTGGAAAAATTTTGTGCTACTCTACAAGAACAACGTCATTACTAATGACAAGGAAGCAATGACTTCTTGTCAAGTAGTCGTTACTTGATGACCGTAAGTAATGACAAGAACGTCATTTCTGTATGAGTATTCAAAAAAACAAATGCAAAAAAATAAATTTAATAGCACACATATTCAGATATGACAATATTTTTATGCACCAAAGCAATGGTTAACTTTTGCGTCAAAATATATTCATTCGAAATGAGCTTCATCGTTTTGTAAATTTTGTACTTTTGATAAATAAGCAGCCACTCAATCCGACGTGTTTGAGAAGAGCATAAACACGCAGCAGGAGGGATTAATCTCTACGGTACGGGCTAGCATCACGATCGCCTTGAGAAAAATAACAATTTTAATTGCAGACTCACACCATTGAGAGCGTGTAGCGAGAGGCCAACTCGTAGCGCATCAAACAGCAAGCGCAGCAATAGCACATCGAGCCTAACGGGCTTTTTAAATTATACTACGGTGTGTAGGAGAAAATAATATTTCTCGATGTATTGCGCTGTAAGAGGGAGCGTTTCCCATGAAAGCTTATGTGAGAAACGTGCGACTCTCACGCGGAGCTCAGCAGACCAGCCGAGGTGGATGTACGACCCGAGCTGGCGAACATGCGTTCAGTCTACCTCTACGGCGAGCTTACCTTCAGGTGTGCATTATCACGTCACAGCTTTGCAAAACGGTAATATATATAGGTATTGCAGTAATGAATAAAAATCTTAAACACGAAACTATAGATTAGGCTTAAATACTAACACAGCTAATCATAGCACAAGACCTTCAGAATGAAATCCTTGTTGACGGGGAGAACCGTTTTGTTTTAGTTCAAGTCAACTCAGAGCGAGCAGTATTTGGATCAGGCGTTCAGTTGAAGTAAAAAAATTCTCACACGCAGTGTCATAAAATTAAACGTGTCACTCGGAGATAACCCTGTAGGTCGAAGCCCACAAGCTTTGAACACAGGCAAAGTGGAACAGTGCAGAAAAAATTACAATCGTGAGCTATTCGAATCGAGATAAGAACACCAAAAGCCGTAAAATGAGCATCTAACTTATCGACAGCCAATAAAAATAGCAAACGAAAAAATTACAAGAAGAAACGGAATAAATCAGGAGCCTTGACTGCATTTTGGTACTTCCAAGATGCAAATCAATCTCTCCCAAAAAATTTACTTTTTGTCGTGAAACCGACGAAACAAAATGCTTTACTGACAGACGCTACGATGCTAAATTGCAAAAGCTAGTCACCCTCATCGCAAACCGAAGATTCAGCAATATAGAACAACAATTTACACAGTACTGTCTTTCCTTCGTGGCACGGAAGTATTGTGCAATGTCGGAGAAAATCGCACACACGCTTCCTTGAGCCAGGAAGCGAGCGAATGTAAGACCGCTACACGGAGTCATTAGCTGCAATACTTCACCATGGGCATACGGGCTGGTGCGCGAGGCACTGCACCGCAGTACATCGGAGAACTGTTACCCATCGCTGCTCATGTTGCTCCAGCCACGTACATATAAGGGAAACTCTACGTAACGTAGTTGCAAGCACGAATTTTTACCCTACTTAAACGATTGGCTGGAAATAAAACAAACGTCTTTATCATTGGTTAAATATTAGGTATTCGAGAAATTTCATATGAATATTTGCGGGAGTCCATTTAAAAACTGTTGTTTTGAATCATTTTGACTTCAGCATGCTGTAAATGATAGAAACATTCCTAGATGGACAAATAAAGCAAACGGAACATGAACAACTCAGGGAGTAAAATGTTGCCGCAATCACCCACATTTCCTATTTTCTCTGAAGGGTTACATTCTGACGCTACAACATACCAAAGACCTGCACAATTTAGTTTACTGTACGCTTTGTGCTGGCTCCAGTTGATGCTACAAGGTATTGCTGGCTCCAGTGACACCTAACATGGTCAGTTACGCAAAGCTCATTTCAGAAAATTCACAATTTTCATTAATCCATCGAAAACAAACCTAGAACTCTATTGCCCTACATGTGAATGTGTAGCAACATAAAATAAAAAGCAGGTACTTTACATGGACTATATTGACTTCATTCGCGCTATGAAGTTATCAGAAGGTCTTCGATCTTTATGGGAAACATGAGTAGGACAATGAAAGCATTACTAAGATTTTTAACAAGCTCATGAGATGTGGAGTAGCTTCACCAAGTTCTAAATGACACTACGAATGACCAGGAATAAACTCAAAAGATCAAAGAAATTTACCAGCTTATTAAACTATTATATCTTAACTGCTGACATGCATAGATGTAACATCAATCACGAGCTCAAGAAAAACGTTTAAAAACCTATGAATTAGGAACATATTAAAAAGCTCCACAAAAAGTGAAAACCGTTAGGAAAGAATACAAAACGGTTCTCTACAACACATGAAGACAACCAAGCAATTTTTCGAAGAAAAACACAAATTGTAAGTAGCATTTTTCTTCACCAAAATGCACAATTTTCAGAAGGTGAGAACGCAGTGAAATGCAAATGAGTGAGCCTTGACCTCACATGTGACTGAGTCCCGACGGTCTTGTTGGCAACATCACACGACATAATTTGACAGCAAGACAAGGCGCTCTACAGCAAAACAGTTGTCACTAATTAGTTCATGCCTTGGAACACACAATAACTGAGGGCATTAACGCAGAAGAATGCATCCAATCTTGTACCGCTGATTTATGCGTTATTCTACACATTCCCGAGAGAAAAGGATTAAATGAATGAGCGTTAAGTAAAGAAAGTAACGAAAAATGAAGTTTACTCTCTGATAAAATATAGAATATATTGATTTTTGAAATAATGAAACTGGTATTCAAAATAAAATAGGCATTTCTGACAGGTAATAAGGTATTCGGGCATCTTGCTGCTGGATCTTTGCATGCTTGATTGGAATATTATTTTTGTGACTCACATTTGTAACAGAATATTTTATTCAAAGATCAAAGAAAGAATGTCCAAGAAAGTATGCCTTACAGTAGAAGTAAAATGATGATAGTAAGTTCAAAAGCAACATGAGAATGCTCAAATCAGACTGGTTTTGAAGTTTCAACTGGATTTAATACATGATGAATAGCCGTAATTTGTAATGAAACAGTAACTGCAAACAGTTTCCCGCTAATACATGTAACACTTCCGCTTCTCCGATGAACAGTCAAAATCAATGGCCTATCTGAGTGCTTAATTAAGTTCGTTTCTCCAAGCCGCAATGAAAGTGCAAAAATATTTATCCCGAGATCAAACTCGTAACCTTTTCTACCTTATCGTATCATCCACTATACACTCAGTACAAGCGTGTCTAAATTAAACAGTATGAGTATGGAATACGTTCCGTCCGTGTTAACAACAGGTAAACAACCTCATCCTTTAGTTCCAACCGGGCTGTCGTCGAGGGAGACGACATGATAGTTTTTATTATAAATTAATAGAAATAAATTCTTCTGTCATATTTTTCTAGGTTAAGTGGCCGAAATAATTCAATGGAAAAAAGGGTAATTTGAGATGTTTGAACACAAAATGAAAAACTAAAATTTCATTAAAAAACGAGAAAAAATACGTTTAGTTGGAGTTAACAGACTTAGCAGTCATCAAGCTTTGCTAAATATGTATAGTCAAAGAGTGCACACTGGTATAAAAAATTTCAAATATGCGAGTTGAAATTATGATCAACTAAATGATATTTCGACAAATATTTATCAAAAAAGCAAAAAGCTCGTTGTAATTTAAAATTTATGAAAGAGAAGGTGTATAATAAAAATGGTCACCTCACCGACTTTCTGCATAAGAGCCAAGATTCCTCATTTTTCAAGCAAGTAAGGAATTCGTTGAAGTTGGAGTTCACCATACAAAAATTGAAAAGAGACTAACAATTGGTCTGCCATTTTGAATTTTCAAAAAGCTAGTGTAATAAGTTCTTGAAATTATCACGTAAATATTCGCGGGAGGGAAATAATCCGAATGGATGCCGAGGACCACACAGCAGCGGCCAGTGGGGCGAGCTAGAGCACGGACTCGGCCCTTGCGACAGACACCGGACAGAATCGAGCGCGTTAGCACGCATGCTGTGGCATGACACGAGCCCTGCCTTGCATAACTCTCACACGCAGTGAGAGTTATGAGAGTTACAAATTTCTCTTTTGACGGCTTGATGGGAGGCAGTACTTTGTGTTCATTCTATGATCATATAAGAAATTAAATTACTCGGTAAATTAACTTCAAATTTTGCGCAATTAAAAAATTAGATTCCATGATAATTGCCATAAAATGTATTTACTATGATCGAACATCAAGACCACACGAATACAAAAACGTACACTCATAAAGAAATTCAAAATTGACGTACAGAATATGAGTGCCACAGAATGAATAAGTATTGCACTGCAGTTCCTGTTTTCTCGTCTCACTAAAGCCTCAGCGCAGGAAAATGCTCAACTCTTCCATAACTCGTAAATTATTTTGCGTAAATACATTCTTACATCTAAAGCGTAATCAAAATCGTATAAGTACGGAGGAAACGCAGCTCTGCGCCAGACTTCAGTACGATTGGTAAATACCGAGATAAATTTTAAGCAATTTAAACATGCTATCCTAAGTGAGTAATAATTTATTACTTCGCAAAAAAAATACATTTAATATAAGACAATTCCGACTGTTCTCACTTATTTTAAAAGAGTCGATTGCGTTATTCAAAAATCTACGCCCTAAGTAAGTAATAATTCATTATTTCATGAAAAATTGCAATTGGTATTACATAATTTCGACTGTTCTCAGTCATTTTAAAAGTGCTTATTGCGTTCATTATCCAAATACCCCCGATTACATCACCTATGAAGCTCTAGCCGTTGTTATATATATCTTATTTGTGTATGACTAAATATCGTATGTCTTTCACTTCAGATACCCTATCTTAATAATGAAAATGGATGGAGAAAACCGCACAGAACATTTTTTTCTCTCGGAAAATGTAAAAAGAGCGAAACAATTGCAAAAACATTTGCGAGGTGCACGCATGACCACGCTGTGGGTAAATCAACTGTTCAAACGTCGTCTGGGTGATTTAAAACTGAAAACTTTAGCTTCTCCAGCTTGAAAAAAGGTCTTCTCGCGAAAAACCGTCAAAATTGAATTGGAATGACTTGAGGAGAAAAATGAAAGAGAACCAGATATCCCACATGAAAATTTGCCAAAGATTTGAATCTCGTCAGAATTACAGTTTATGACTTTTTGCTCGTAAAAAATTCTCAGTACTTTCTAGATATCCTAATAATAAAGAAAATGGCTGAATTATTAAGGGAATTTCTTGAAGAGGCATCAAGTAGAATGTGTTTGAATTCATTTTCTGACTGTATGAATAGTTGAAAATGCACAGTTATTTACCTGTGCTAATTCCCACTCAACACTTTAGTTTGCACACGTTGTCTAGTAATTAAATTAGGATTAACTATCTAAATGCATATTAAGTCATCACACACAATATTTTGCCTAAAATCGAACGCTAAACCCAAATCTATGGTGAAATCGTAATTTCACTCGCTGGAACATGCCTAAACAACGTGCCACACAACGCGCTGTTTGTTGACGCCGCTGTCCCTCGATCACTCGTGTCGAATTATAAACAGACGTTTCAGAACCAAGACTTGGCCAGGCATTCTGCCATTCTGCCATTCTGCCTTCATGGCAGCTAGCAATCGGACAACGTTAAAAAAAACAAGTCTGAATTTTTCTTCATTTTTTATTTCGTGTCATTGGATAGGAGTTTGAGTAACTCATTTCACCTTTTACCATCGAGCGACGAGGTGAGTGAGCACGGCACGGAAGAGAGACTACAGTACAGTCGAGGCCAGGCTTAGCATTTGTAAAGTGAGACGAAAGATGAGCATGTACCAACGTAGGTTACTTGACTCCCACAGCTAGTGTGGCTTGTATTGAATTCTCGTGCATGAAGTATGAAGCAACTTTCGGTCGTATTTGCGTGCGATGCGAAGGCTACGAGACATGCGCTCATATCTTCAATGTGCACTTTATTATTCAAAACCTCAAAAAATTCATTTGTTTATTATTTCTAAAGCATACTTTTAAAGTTTATCCTTGCAAAAGCTTCATAATTGCATTAGATACGATGGTAATAGCACACGGAAAAAATACGTGTAACGATTGTAACGAAGACGGAAACAACACATAAAGTAATTGAACTCGCTGCCATACACTTATACTCCCTAACCGCATTAATTTTGCCCAAGGAGCATAACACTACAATGAGCCGGGGTTTTATATGTTTAATTGAACCATAACTTAAAACCTGTATTTTTCTTTCTAGATATAGTCAGCATGAAAATGTCAATTTATAAACCCTCAATAAATAAGAGATGAAATTGAAATCTGTGCTACCCGAGACACTTCTTCCATGTACAAATCCCATATTTTCAATTTGCACCACAGCACAAGAGAGCGAGCGCCGCAACCAGCTCAGGATGGCGCGGTACAGGGATGCAAATGCGGCCACGCGGCCGTCATTACGATGCAAAGATCGAGAGCGCCGCGCCTGACCTCGTCCACGGGAGGTGAACTTCACTTCAACGGAGACGTCCAGGCACCACCCATCGCTCGCTACCGCTGCTAAACTGAGCGCACTTACTCTACTCAAGGCGCTGATACAGGTATATTAAGTAGCTTCCTATTTATTCTAACTTCATTAAGGTTGGCTCCAAATTCTGCTTCTAGCGCTAACGCGTGAGCCAAAATCAGCCCCTTCTAGTGCCGAAAGTAATTTCTCCAAAAGGGAATTATTAGCAATGAAAAAACAAGAAAATTTTAAACATTCTTTACGTTTGCTATTAATTACTGTGCGAGTAGCTGCAAGGCACAATTTAGCGTTTTTCTGAGAACACAATCGCTCAGCATTAGATAAAGATGCTAATAATGGTAAAGTACAGTCCAAAACTTTCCCTGTAGGCAAAGGTAATAATTAAACGAAGGAAAGGAAACCTGTTTTATGGTTCAGATAACGACTGAAGTCACAAAGGATTGAATAACGCTTCACATAATCCTGATAAAAAGAACTAGTTTGGAACTTCAGCGAGAAAAATTTAGAGTCTGAGGTATCCATTTAACAAAGGATATTAGTACACTCGAGGGTATAAATATTAAGCACGTGCAATACAGAAATACATTGTTTGCTTCAGCGCAATTCAACTGCCATGCAACCATACGAAGATTTCCTCTGAGAGCGAGCGACGGCAAAACCGCGCCCTTCCTTGCAAGCGATCTAGAAAAACAGCGAGGGGCTGAAGTTCACAGCAATGGAGCTATTGAGCAAATAATCTTAAACGAGGATCTTTATCAATAGCGGCCATGACCGAGGGACCGCCCAATGCAGGATAAATTGACCTTTCAGATGTGAGGGCCACCTAAAAGCCAGTAGCGATACTTTTGTGACCAAATAGAACCATGACTCACGCACGAATAGAGTCAGTTGTTTTTCAGTTGGTTACGAAAAGGGCCATTGAGCCCAAACCCCACTTAATAAACAGCAGTCTGCTAGCAAGCGTTAATGGGTTGAAATGACCAACTGTACCTTATTTTTCAGGAACGAAATTCGGCAAATGACAAGCAGAACCAACGTTAATTTGATGACATAAAGATGAGCGGGCGGTGGGGCCGGCCAGAGTACACGTGTAGGGCGGGCTCGGATAAAGTGAAAGTTGCAGGAGATATGGACACCGTGACACGACCGCGAGACAGAACAGGTCAGTCTGTGTCTGCAGGGGAGGAGAGGAGGCGCGACACGTATGGCGAACTTGGGTGCGTAGAAGACATATCATCCAAGTCCCTGCGAGGCTACTTGTTAATTTCCACAGCACACTATTACCACGGTTAAGAGAACTCGGTCTTACGGGAGTGATATCTCTCCGATGCACATAGGCAAACCTGCCTGCTTCTTTCAAGTATAAAAAATAAAATATATTTCATCCCATGTGAAAAATGTTTCTTTGATTTACTGAATAAATGAACAGACAAGTTGTTCATGCAAATTTAGACCTCACAATTTACCTAAAAAATTTACTTTAAACACAAAATTCGAAAGCTCAGATAAAATTAGATATGTTGGCTACACCACCTTGAATACTTGATGAATAATAAAAAAAATTACGACTCAAGCGGCCAGATTGTAACAAAGGCTGAGAAGCCCGAAGCAAGACGCCAAGAATTGAGGGCCATAGCGCGCCCGGCAGCCCGGAGACGCATACGAGCGGCAGTACACACAAACTCGGCAAGTTCTGGAAGGCCACGCCAGGGAGCACAGATATGCGATGATCTCGGAGCGTGACCTCGCCGAGCTGCTGCAGCACGGAGAGCAGCAGCGTTCGACGAGCGACATTTGAGGCAGTAAATTACAAGGATTGCAAGTTCAAGAAAAAACCCTCTGCGCGGATGGAGTCCGTGAGAATGCTCAGCTCCACAAACGAGTTTAGTGAAACCTTACCTCTCGTGCTCTAACACCTGAATTTTCCACGTGAAAATACTTTCTTCTAGTGTATTTACAAATGTACTAACTAAGTAATACCTAATCATCTCACATTTGGAAGCGGTATTCCATAAATTAAATAAAGAGAATCATTCGTTAATCCCTAAACACCAATAAATAAAAAATGAGGGATTGTTCACTGTACACGATAAGCGAATAACTTCGCTTTTCAGATAGAGATTCTTGTGAAATGTTATGACGGTCGAAAAGTATTGCAATTAAAGCGAACATTTTCAGGTTCATTTTATACGCGGATGAATAGAAACGATGTTCCGTCACGCATATCCATGTAACTATTATTTAAAATTTTTATCGATTGATTATTAGTTAGTTTAAAGCTCCCTATCCACATGAAATGTAACCCAAAGAGAGCGAAGGGAAAAAGGGACCAATTAATATAGACTGAAGAAAACGCGGAACCAAAGCATAGGTGTGTTCCCACACAGGATTCACAACACATAGGAATTATAAGTTACGAAGGAAGAGGAAGAAAAGAAAAAGAGATAGCAAAGAAGGTATGAAAACTGGAAAAGCAAAGTGGGTACGAAAGATAAAAGTCCCGAAAGCGTATCTATAGCTGAGGATACCTATCAGTACTCCCAGGGGTCGCCAGTCTCTATAGCATACGATAGACTAACTTAATAACCTAACCCTATTAGCTATCCTATGCCCCCTGAGGGGTTGAATACAATACCATATTTTTAACAAACCCCTGAAGTATGATTAAGTTTCTCCCATGAAAGTAAAACCTAATGCAAAAATAAACAGGAGCAACGGCAATGGAAAATAACGCAGTGGAAAATAACCCATTGAAAATTTTTTTTAATTTTTTAAAGGGATAAAAATTGCGTTTTTAACGATTTGGTTGCAGGTGGGGGGCTGTAATAAAATAATAATAAAAATAACCTAGTGTGATGTCTGTCCAACACGGTATTACGTTATGTGATTTGTAATCACCCCTCCTGGGCTGCTCCATTGAACTATACAATTTTCTTTAGCAACCCAACAGCGACACCGAAGAACGAGTTTGCCCCGCGAACGTGAAAATTATCGAAGTTTATTTCCCAAGTTTGTTCAGAACTTGCTCGCAAGCACTGCAGAATTAGGTCATGGTTATGAACTATCGTGCTCCCAATATCAAAAGAAATCGTAAAATGTTGAGGAACATTTTCTTGCCACTCATTCGGCATTGGAGGACGATTGCTGTGTGCATTTGCAGTGTTCACTTCACTTTGGTTCCAATAGCAGAAACGCCAAAAAACAACAGCGGTGCGTCAGGCACGAGGCAGTAATTTCACAGACCGTCACAGAGTGGAACCTATCGCAGAACAATTGATCATTGATTTTAAAGAAAAGTGCGAGTAAGAAAGTATGAGGGTTTGGCATTGTTATTCTTGAACTGAAACATTGAGAAAATTTCTAGAACAGAAGTATTTTTCATCTTCAATACGTTTTATATGTATGAAAAATTGAACATAATTTATTCTCTGAAAACTTCGAAATAACCCTGAAAGCGGAACGCGCGTATCCCTGAATGCTTTGTGGTGCACCATAACGTTTAGTCTCTCTGGCAACAAAGAAAAAGAAAACGAAAGGAAGAGTGAAAACAGCGAACATGGGAGCAAGCGACTGAACACTTCAGTCAAGTGGTAGCATAAAATATATTCTAGTCCAAGGACTCTTGGCATGAAAAGTACTCAAAGCTGTTACAAATAACCTCAAAATCCAAAAACGGTAAACGATTACAAGGAACTACAATTCTCTCAACACACCTACCATACGTTTGCGCTACACATGTTTACAGGAAACCATTCGCTTAGCTCCAAAACACTTACATGAGGTAAAGTAGAATGACCCTACATCGTATGAAACTAAACTTTAAAGCATCTTTCACCGCTGAAGGGCTAGCTAAGCCCACGTGTTCTAGCGTACCGTAAGTTCCATGGAATAACAGAGCAATGCGTCCAGGTGCCAGACAACGGTTGTTTGTTGCAATGCGAGTAATCTAGTTCCAGGAATGGATTGATGGTCAAAAACCCCTTTGAAAATACAATGCACGTTTTTCTCGACATCGGTTTCAGGCTTGGCTTCTATGAAGTCGAACGAAATTGTTTATTGTGTTCAAACTTTTGAAGACTAAAGCTTTTTCTCAAGATAAATTTTGTCTTAGAACTGAAGCTAGGGTATGTAAATAAATAGCAATTGCGCAAATGAATGCTCATTAAAAATATTGAATAAGAAAAAATTATTTTCGGGGATATTAATGTTTTCAGTTGGAATTAGTCATTCAATTACTAGTAGACGCTGCCCGCCAAAAATGGCGGGACAAATGATGTTAAATTCTTAAAATGCCCTCTCATTCACAGTAACTCTGTCATGAAATGTTATTTTCAGTATCACACTGATACGGCGCACTTTATTTGACAGTCTCGCTATTAGTTTAGGAATACACGCACGGGAATTTTTGTTATCTATATATAAATACGCTTGTAACTATCTGTGTCACACTTTGCAGTAACAACAATATGAATAACTGTATCTATGATACGCGCACCAGCTACAGCACTGG
>VOMN01066468.1:0-10243 GCA_014899125.1 Orchestia grillus | reverse complement strand
CCGGTTTTTTTAAAGGTCCTCCCGATAATACGTAAGCACCTAAAAAATTTTCGATCGATCAATGAAAAATACGAAAAATTTTGTCGATTGGAAGCAAAATTTAGCAAAATGTTCTATATTCTAAGCCTTGCTTATATCGACTAAACTGTGCAATATTGAACGCGTATTTCGTTCAAAAATGTTGAGGTGACCCTGTCCAATGTGCCAGAATTTGAGCCAACACCTAGTTCTGACCTAACGCATTGCATGCAAAAGAAAATTCCTAAGGAAATTTAACTTTGTTACGAATACATTCTGCTTCAACGAAGCTTGATGTACACCAACCTACATTTATTGTCAAATTTATGCGAATGACAACGATTTTTCGGAAGAATGCAGAGAGTATTCATAGGGTGGTGTAAGGCGGGTCAATTTATGGTCAAACTGATCACCAAAAAGAGAGTACAAACTCATACGTTTCCACATCGTGTACTACGTAAGCTTCTTGTCTTTCAGATATTTATTATTTGGAAGATTTTCTCGGTGTTGCTATGTTAATGGATACTTTCTTCTTGTTGTGCAAGTGTAAGTATCTCAAAGGAGTGCCTTAGTGTATTTGAAACTGTCTTCGTGCTGCCTGCAACGAAACTACTTCACAGGAGCAGCAACTGTGTTCACATCAGGTAAGATTGTTCGTTCAATAAATTTTGAAGTTCTTTAACCTTACTTAGTTCCTACTTGTTGGAGCAAGAACTTTCGTGAATTATTTGTGTATCTTCGTACACTTGAGTATCGGTTGTTCTATGTATTAATACCCGTCCAAAATGCTCCTTAACTCTCGATGTAGCCTTCAGCCTTCTTCTGGTACGTCAACCTATTCATGAAGGAAATTAATTCTCGCAGGAAACTAAACTGACTTTTTTCGTTGTGTGGTGTTTACGTGTTTGAATGCATGTTTGAATAACGACAAGCATTAAGAAGGTGACAGTCATTTACATGGTAAATTAAGTTGCTTTTGTTGTTCGTTGCCTCTTGTTTGTACGTGACTCCTGCAATTATGAAAGTGATAATAAAATGATCATAGTAATTACGGCTAATAACTACAATTTTGGTAAAAATTGATACTGCGGCACGAGCTCTCATTAGTCTAAGACTTAAATCTGACAATGTAATTATAATGGAGAAAATTAAGGAATCAAAAAACTTATCATTTTACAATGTTCTCACATATAGTTTTTTCGAAAATATTGTAGAAAGTTCTCGTCTTGGCGGAGGTAAAATACAGCGTCTATACTCGTGGATGCTACGGTTTGAACCTTAACTTCTGTTGAAAGGCGGAGTTGACCGCAATTTTTTTGTTAGAATCGTAATGACATTTTATGACGTCTCATTGTAACAGTAAGTCAGCCCACGGTTGTCGCTTTCTTCTCTTGATCATCATCTGAAACTATACATTACATGAAGCGTTGACACATTGAGACTATATCCTTTAGTAAGTACACAGTCAAAGACATCGTCTTCGACAATGAGGTAAAAATCTCAACAAGATAGCTGTGTTTGGCCCACACTTGCTCATGCAACCAAAAGAGACGTCACTGAAATTACACCCGCCTCAACTCAGGCAATGAACACATGACTCTAATCATGCAAACATAAAAAATTTTGACTGATATTTAAGGACTGTTGTACTTAGTCAAAATTTGTCGAAGAAATGTCCGTCATGCGTCCAAAGTCAACAGGACAGACGCATAACACAGCGCGGCCAGTAGATGCGTTGCACACTCAGTTATACAGGAGGTTAAAAAAATCTATGCTCCTTGATTCACTGTTTGTACTTCATTAACACGTTGACTCCGAAGTGTGTCATATATGGTACACGCGATCATCTAACCTAACCTAATGTAACCAAAGCACTATCATGAATAAATACAAATTTTCGAGTTTTCTTCAAATTTGTGTTCATCAATCGAATAAGCTAGTTCTGATTAGAAACAAAATTAATAGAGTAACCAAATTTGTGAAACCAAAATCCTTCATTTTTAAATTCACAGTAGAGATATTTGTCGGTATGTAATTTTACCTGTGTGGAGAATCGGAGTCAACGTGTTAAGTTCGAAACCAAATAACTTTCGCTTACTAATCTCGTACGTAAGTATAGTGTGACGATTAAATTAAACGTGGGTACGTGACTACCAATACATGAACTATCAAACAGAGAATACATATTGTTGGACGCCTTTGTATCATCACGCTCTCCTGCAGAGCTTTTATTTGCTTGCTTTCAATATTACAGTATATTTATTCTTCTTCTACAAAAGGATTATTTTCAATACGATTGTTGATAATCTTCATGCTCACGTCCAAAAGTAAATGCGATATTTTGTATGTTTCTTCAACATCACTTCTAGCTGAACTGTCTCTTGAAATCCGAAACATAATCTTTTTCCGGTTCTATCACATCTATTTTGTTTCGCAGTTAAAGAATATTTTTTCTTCCTCGACCATCAATTCCCCACTCACTAAACCGTGCTCCTGCTTCTACAAAAATTCATCTACTTATTAATTATTTCGAAATTTTCACAATAAGTTGATTCACAGTTTTCCGAAACGTGAATCTTCAGTCCCATCTGAGTTTTCGTGAGCAAAATAACTTCTTCCTAATTTCATAAATCATACCTGAGTCGTCCGACAATATGTCTCCCACAGTTCAATCACAATTTCGTTTAAATCTTTGTCTCCTCAAAGATTGCATCTAAGCCTTTGTTTCCTCAAAAATTTCCTCTGAGCCTTTGTTTCCTCAAAGATTTCCTCTAAGCCTTTGTCTCCTCAAAGATTGCCTCTAAGCCTTTGTCTCCTCAAAGATTTCCTCTAAGCCTTTGTCTCCTCAAAGATTTCCTCTAAGCCTTTGTCTCCTCAAAAATTTCCTCTAAGCCTTTGTCTCCTCAAAAATTTCCTCTAAGCCTTTGTCTCCTCAAAAATTTCCTCTAAGCCTTTGTCTCCTCAAAAATTTCCTCTAAGCCTTTGTCTCCTCAAAAATTTCCTCTAAGCCTTTGTCTCCTCAAAAATTTCCTCTAAGCCTTTGTCTCCTCAAAAATTTCCTCTAAGCCTTTGTCTCCTCAAAAATTTCCTCTAAGCCTTTGTCTCCTCAAAAATTTCCTCTAAGCCTTTGTCTCCTCAAAAATTTCCTCTAAGCCTTTGTCTCCTCAAAAATTTCCTCTAAGCCTTTGTCTCCTCAAAAATTTCCTCTAAGCCTTTGTCTCCTCAAAAATTTCCTCTAAGCCTTTGTCTCCTCAAAAATTTCCTCTAAGCCTTTGTCTCCTCAAAAATTTCCTCTAAGCCTTTGTCTCCTCAAAAATTTCCTCTAAGCCTTTGTCTCCTCAAAAATTTCCTCTAAGCCTTTGTCTCCTCAAAAATTTCCTCTAAGCCTTTGTCTCCTCAAAAATTTCCTCTAAGCCTTTGTCTCCTCAAAAATTTCCTCTAAGCCTTGGTCTCCTCAAAAATTTCCTCTAAGCCTTGGTCTCCTCAAAAATTTCCTCTAAGCCTTGGTCTCCTCAAAGATTTCCTCTAAGCCTGTCTCCCCTTGTCTGTCTTTTCAACTACACTTCAGTCTCTAAGATTATGGCTTTGTCTCGTCAACTTAGTTTCCCCAAATACCTTTACTTCCTCAGTCACGCGAGTGCCTTTTCCCCACCAGTAAATGAGAAGTCACGACTCGCAAGGAAGCAAACAATCTCTAGTCTAAGACTGACTTGGAAATTGTATTACGACTGACCGTACATTCATCAAAAAAGACCTTGTACGGTGACTTCATACTAGGTTTTTGATTTACGCACAATTCGAATGGAATTTACAAATTCATGCCAAGTTTTTTTTAATGTACCTTCTGTCAGAGAATATCCTCCAATCACAGAATACCCACATGATTTAAAATTGCTTTTTGTGTAAAATTACTACCATTTAACTGGTTCCAGAATTAACGATAATTTGACACCTAACAGGTTCACGAATTCTATCATTTTGAAATATTATTAGTTGCTCGTAGTAGTGGCTATGACGCTTAAGAAATGCTTACGTAATTGTAAGCCTTACTGCGTAGCCATTACGTCACTAGTAAGCACCATTTGAAGCACTGCTGCTCAACCATTACACTGTAATCATTTTTATCCTTCTGCTCTACTGCAGCTCAATAGCAGAGCTAATCAACTAAGAACATAATCGCAGAGGATCTAAATTTAGCACTAAGAAATCTTCCAGACGCAGCACTGCAGGCATGCTCACTCAGTAAGGCTTCAGCGGCCGTATGAAGTGGCTGTGGTTGCCGTGTATTATACAAGAATTAGGACCGGCTCTGTACTATGGCAAAGTTTGCTTTATATTTTCATTGCAGATTCTTAATCGAGTGTGAAAATCATGAAAACAGGATGAAATGATATTGCCTGACTTGAGTACTGAGAGTACTCATCATCTATTTATTTCACATTTTGGCAGGTATAAGTATTGATGCTACTGCTACGTTGCGAGGATATAGTAATTGAGGTTTATATTAGAGAACAAAATATGGTACTGCGAGTAGTAGAGTAACCAACATACCAATGGAACATTAGCGAAGAACGAGGAATACCTTTTGAGCATGGAAAGATTTCTGCGCAAGGCTTTGTTGCGCTTCACGACTGCGAAGTGTGAATCAGCTACAGTGAATCTTTTCGAGAAAAAAGTATTGGCTGAAACAATTGTTCGGTATTAACTGAAGTCAATGATTAAGTGTATAAACTGAAATGAACCGAACAAATTTATTTTCGGTTTCCATCTCTTAAGTCCTGCCGCCAAGTGGTAATGGAATTTTTCAGTAAATTTCTGTTTTCAGTTTTCATATATCAAATTGTTTTGACTCTAAAATTATTTTTTCAACAGGTGAAATTTATAGTAAATTGAGTAGTGGTTACCGGGATGAAACTTTTTACTTTTCTTGCCTGAAGTTAAAAGGAATAAGGCGGGGCTTTAGGTGCCAACTACAAGAATTACAGCTTGCATCACCGGCATCGCAAGGCCGTACACAAGATATACTGAAAAGTGCATTCGATTGCATACATATGAGAGCAAATTAATATTTAAAAATACACTCCTTGACGAAATCGTCTGACAATATCTGCCGGATAGTTAAAGTAAATATCGGAGGGTTAAAATTAATTCCTAAAAATACGCCTGCGTGCCTCCCCAAAGGTAGGAAATGCCGTTGTGTCTGCTGCGTGAGTGAAATGGAGAATAAAACACTGAAGTGGAAGGAACAGCTTGGAAGACTTGTGTTGGCATGTTTATCAACTACACCCATTGTACTAGTAACGAAAGAGAAAAATAAAACCAAGTTTTTCGCGGTAATGACATGTCGCAATTTTTTCAGTTTGAGAGCTCCGCATTTTCTCAAATTGTGATTTTATAGGAGTCAAATCCTGCTGTCGGTTCTTATGTATGTTTAGTAGAATTGGGGAAATTAGGGAAAATCAGTGCGAGTCAAAACTGCAGCACCGCAATTTTGAATAAACTTACACGCCAACAACGATATAAATTCATTGATATGCATGTATTTTTATATCCATTGACGAAATGGTGTCCTGTGGTCACTGCAAGCGATCCTCGAGATTTGAAGGATTTATCTTACGCGCCATCTGATTTGAGCTCAAAATTTCGAATACATGAACATGTAAATTTTGAACACAAACAAAATCATGTCTAAAATGAGTACGTAATATCTCGAGGATCGCCTGTGTGTAAGCTCTGTTTCAATAGCTCACAGATTACGGCAGGCTATTCATGGGTTGACAACGAGGGGCTTCTTGACACGTGTGTGCGTCGGTAAAAGTCTTATGTAACATTCTTCCTTCAATTGGCCTCCCTATAAAGATTGCGTTACAGAAGCTCTAAATGATGAAAGTACTACAAGTGTTGCACGTATTCGATTCTCCACACACTGGTACAGTACATCCGGCGGACCGCGAAGTGTCCACTTTCACACTCTTCCGCGGTTGTCCCTCGGTTTTCGTCGCGGCAACTCGCACTTTCGTGAATAGTTTTGAATTTGCAAACTGTAATGCGTGAGAAATTCATTTTTTTCAAAACTTTGCGATCAAACAGAACACAAAAAAACACGAGCAATGGTAGTTCAGATCCATGGAATTATATGAACATTCGTGCATGGTGATGCTGTAGAAGGTGGACGGACTGGGCTAAGAAGTAAATGTTACCATGGAGTATTGGGTTCTTTTTAAGCTCTGAAAATGGGGAGTTTTTGGCACGTGGTGCGTTAGTAACTAATAAAAATAATTCTATGACATTTTCATGGCAATTAATAGCTCTCATTTCCTTGAATGCTCAATTCAGGATTACTCAAACTTTTCTATACCGGATATTACCTTGAATGGAAAATAGTTTCTCCTGCAATAAAGGAGGAAGTAAAAGAGATGCGTCTAAACGTAGAAAAATCATGTTTACCAAACCTCTCAAAAAACGCGTTCAACATCAGTTTCAGGATTGAAATCCTGTCTTGCATGTTACTTAGAAGGACTGTCAAAACGAAGTGGCTTCGAAATTTGCTGAAAAGAATAGAATCGTTGGACAATTTTGCTCCTCATTGGTCAAACTGTCCCAGATTTTACAGTCTCACAAAAATTTTTGAGACATAGAATTTTTGGCCAATTTGATAGTCTGAAATATTTTGGCCGTTGTGATATTTTCTCAATCAATGTTTGATATTTTGGCCTATTTTACTTAAGCCAATTTGATAGTCTCACGAAATTTTGTGAAATAAATAGAATCTTCGACCAATGTAGCTATTCATTTGTCAAACTGTCCCAGGTTGAAGCGCTAGCGCATAACAGCAGTTCTGCTACGCGGCTCACGTTAAACTGATTACGAATTTTCAGTCATTATTTGCTCCCCTCTGCACGAGGGAGTCGCTAAGTAACTACAATTCCTGAGCGCACTTCTTATCTCAGGCAATCAGGTGAGACGGCGCGTACAGATAGCCATCGGTGGCAGGTGAGAAAACTGACTTGAGTAACACAAATTTTCTAGCATTTCCGTGGCTTAGAGTAGGCCACAAAAAAAATGAACTGCCTTGAACATTGCCTGCCTTGAGGGATGGGCAATTGTAGATATTTTTTCTTTATTTTTCTCGCCTCACGTGGAAGTTTAAGTTTGTAATACCTATTTTTAACCCCTCACACGTTACACTACGGTTTCAAGTAATAGTCAGCCTCTATCAATCCACATTTTACTATAAGTAATGAAACTACATAGCGTTGAATTCGTAATTATAGAACTTTCAATCATACAATACCCGTTGAATCTAAAACTAATCCTTCTCCTCACTTAACAGCAGGTAGCTAAATAATATCCCTATTGTGAATGACTAAGTTCAGAATATACTCAATTTATCCAATCAATCGGACCTCAATGAGTACGCATGGCACACCTTTTAACGACATAAGAGCCCAATCGAACCTCGAGAGAGGCACCGTTTAGTCTTGCACGAGACCCCTAAGTTTGAACGATGCACTCAACAGCAAGCGACCAGATGCCGGTCGAGCTCTGGCTGATTTTTTAAATATTTATGTAAGTCGTGCACCAAGCTCTCTTCCCTTCACTTGTGCCTTCGCCGCGCTCGAGAGAGTTAGTGCTGCGCTTTTTACTCTAAAGTGAAATGTTCATGAAATAAATTATGATATGATATTAGAATACACGTGTGACGCAATTTTTATAAATCTTTTAGAAACCTTCTTGAAGGTACGTGTTACCCATGGCGTGTAAGTATGTGAGCGTGTGAATTTGAAGACCCGGGTTTTGAATTGAGAAATGAAGCTCATGCTTCTTTAATAAGAAAACTATTTTTGAACAAAAATACGAGAGCTCATCTTCCGCTTTAGCATCACGATTTGGGTTAGTACTTAAGTATCACGATCCGAAGTTTATTGCTACTTTCTCCCATAATTTTAAAGTTGTAGTCTTATTTCCATCGAGACATTCACATTTTAATTTTAGGCTGTAATCATATTTATTTCAAAAAACGACTGTTACATGCTTTTTATGTGACTGATTCGAAATAAATAAATAAAATTCTTTTTTTCTATACATTGTATGGTCAAAAAACTTGCAACAAACTTTTCTAACACAAAATGAAATATCTACTCGGGAAAAAATACTCATTCCGTTTAAACATGTCCATCTAACATCCGTATTTAGTGCACTGGAAAGACGCTGATGCGAGATTGTCTGACCGCAAATTACAATGCTAATAAAGAGTAATCTTCTGATCCAGCATTGTATGTCCGTGAGAGCTAATCTACAGTTTAAGAATTACACTCTCCAAGTCCTAAAGGGAAACCTCAGCCTCACTCAAGTTTTTACTTGCTTCATAAAAATCTATACGTGAATAAATTTGAAAAACTTTTCATGAACAGTATTAGCTATTCCTTTTCACTCTCTTTAGCTAGAGGAATTCGCAAAGGAGCAACAGTTTCTCATGAGCTACGGAGTGCAGTTAAAATTGGCGAAAGGAATTGTGTGCGTGAGACATTGGCCTCTAAGAGCCACCAGCCATGCTGCTGGGGTCGCTGTCCTGGGACACATTGTGTTACTTTGTCCCACTCCTGCGAGGACAGGCCGCTCAGGCTGTCGAAAATGTGAGTAATTGAACCTTATGATTTAGTCAAGCCTTTACTGTCCCGGTCATTTCCTTGTTGATACAGATTTAAATCTGCCCAGCTCTGCCCGTAGGAATACCATAGGCAGAGGTGGGCAGCGCTACTTCGAAATGTAGCGGCCGCTACATTTCAAAGTAGCGCTGCCCAGCTCTGCTGGTCATATATAATTTCGATTGAAGGCACTTTAATTGGGTGCAGGACAAACGAAAACACAAGGAGAATATTTCCTTTATAAGGTGCGTTTTTTGTTCAAATACACATGTATAGCATATGTAAATGTAATTTTATTGAGTGCAACGAATTTAGCACTTGGGGCAGTAAAGGAGTAATCCTGAAAAGCATGTTGTATTGAAATATCAACACATGTCTTCATTAGGCTTAAACTAATCCACTTCATTTTTTTAGAAAACTTTAAAATCTTAATACCTTTCCATCTCGTAGTCAGAATAGTAATTTTACGTGTTTTCATTGGAAATAGAAAACTAATCGTATCGTTCTAACTCAATATGCATGCTTCTTTGTTTCCATAACGTACTTCAGTGATTTTAGTTGGACTGGAAAGACCCACAAAGTTTATTTAATCCGTACAATTCTACTATACCGTGTTTTAATTGGATTCGCCCAATCAATTTTTACCACTGTTAAGCGAAGTACTAAATTTTGATTCATTTTAATTTAATAAAACACATCATATCCAATTTTCTGGAAAACTTTCTTCCTAAATCTGTTCGTTTGCAAAATTTTGTTGTACCTTGTGAGATATGGTTATATTTTCTGGCTTGGAAAACTTAGAAATAACTATTTTCTCTGAAAACAAATATAACAGAATTAATCGCTAATCTAGTTCGAAAGTTTTTGCTTACTCAAAATTAATTCATCTGTAGCTTGAATAATAAGATGCTTGGAAAACGTAACTACCTATTTTTCATGTGAACATAACTTTTGCGATATCTCCGGTAACATGTGTGAAAATTTTAAAACATAAGTTTCTCTGATGTAAGTTACAGTAGTGTTTTTACTGACGACTTGTGTATTTAAAAATTTTCTTAACAATTTCTACGGCTTCAGTGCACCGGACATGTATTATAGTCTACCTTAAGAACACTTTGATAAATTGTTCAAAGAAAACAACTTAGAAATATTCAGTCGTAAGCTATTTTTTTCTGAACTGCTCAATAAACGTCATTCACAAGTCTCAAAAGTGTCCAGTGCCGTACGTTACGTTCGAACTGAATTAAATATTCCCGCATAAAATGTGCTGTTTACAATGTATCAATACGGTATTTGTAGATAGTTATCCGTTATTTTCTTTCAAGCTTGGAAAGTAATGATATATAACCAAATTAGTTTTTATTAGCTTCATAAATTATTTAACAAGACGGATATACTATACCATCTTCTCCGTATTTTGCATACAGTGTATAGGGTAATGAAACGTATAATCAATATCAATTTCTATTGCTAGTGTAATTTCATGAAGGAAACATCCGAATAAAAAAAATGAATAGCCAGAAAACTAGATACTGCAAATAGTTCAGTCGTACAACTCTAATTTAAACTAAAAATGT
>VOMN01066464.1:0-11475 GCA_014899125.1 Orchestia grillus | reverse complement strand
CGTCGGGAGGGGGGCTTTTAGTTCCCCTATTTTGTCCTTAATGCAAACAGCACAGGTTCACAGCTTCGCATTTTACACGAGCGAGGCCTGTAGATTAAGACGACGGCAGGTCTAAGGTGGTTGAGATACAGTATTAAGTATCTCACCGCCTCATCTGACCCAGCTGTCAGGACGACTGAGCGGGATGCTATTTCACGCCTGATGCATAGAGTGACTCGACCTTTCTTTATGGCCTGTAGTCTATCTGGTCTAAACAAGGTAAATCTCTTCATTTCCATCTCGGTGTCCATTACTTTCTCTGTCAAATTGGTTTCCACCACAGAAACAGTTTATGCATTTCTAAGAAGCGCTCTTCCTCGTAACATGCTCACTTTATTTTTTTGGGGTTACGTAGTCAAGCTTTCGATATTGCAACTCAGTATGTTACTATTCATAGTTTGGTTTAGCAAATTGTCTTACAGGTACAGACCTGGGTATCCGGCATAGGATTGATTTCTCTTCTGTCTCTCAGGAGCGGAAGAATTTTCTCCTGTATTATTTTTTTGGGGGTTTCAATAGTTCTAAAGAAGTAGTTGGTCCTTCAGGCAGCTCACCGGTGCCAGCAAAAGTTTCGTCTTATTTCGTGACAGTGCTCATGGTTGACTCAGTATTTCGACGTGTCTGTGCCCTGGAGACTTAAGCCAGAGATGGCCAGTTGGGGCAGGCACGTTGGACACGTTTGAGTGCGAATTTTTTTGTATTGCCTGTACCATTTCCTCATACTTCGGTTGTCTTAATCCCTAAGTTGTGGAGGAATCTGTACTTTTTTATCGTGCAATTGAGGCTATCAGCTGCCCTCCAAGCACAAGGTTGGGTGGAAGAATTCACACCATTTGCCTCTGTTGTAACGTTGTTTCAGTATATAGCCGAATTTGATAAATTTTCAGCATAGATTCGGGTGCGTGTAGAGGCAGTTATCACCTTTGTTTCCATGTTTGCATGATTTGGGCAAGAAGAATGTGCAAACTTCGTTCTTCTTCATGCCGTGCACTGGGCTGGGGCTTTCCTGCTTCAACTCGCCAAACTGATATCTACCATTTCAATCATTTCATTTTCTTTTTCCGGTTCGGAGGATGCGTAGGCAGAAGGGGTGAAAATAGGGGTAGGCGTAGGTGGGGAGGCTCGTGAGTTATGGAGGAGGAACGGGAAGGGGAGTGTTGCGATGGTGAAAGTGCTTCATGGTGATACTTAGAGACAATGATGGTCTCAGCGGGAGACGCCGAGGTTTGCCGAGGGCTCAACTACGGAGAGCAGTCATGGAGACACAGCGTGGGGAGAGAGAGCTTGCCTGATATTTGCTCCGCACGCTCTCGGCAATTGACGAGGCTCTGTTGTACGTTTCGATTCTACAGATCTTGTGCAATTTAGTGTACGGCTCACAAGTATACTCAGCTCTGCTTCGATCAAATCTTACTAGGCTGTATGTCAGTAGCTTTGTACATCATACGTGTACATGGCCGTGACATTTAGCACATGGTAGGCTGAGGCGGCTTACAATTGTTCTGCAAATGCCGCAGAATGTATTTCCCTGCGCTGATTCATGTAGCGCATACATTTAATACCGATTTAGCTATGTTCAAGTTTCTACACAAAAAATGTACACTTGTTGATGCGTCTCGAGTTTATTGAGCGAATCGACTTGTCACAGTTTTCATCTAGTTTGTGAGTTTGTTTGGTGTATACACTTACACTTTTGGCGAGCTCATGTAGCTAGCTGTATTCTTTCACTTTTCCAGTGAAAGCCTAGAACCTTTTCACTTCACATCACAGTAAATGCATAAGGAAGCACAATTTCGAATATGAATGGGGTTTGTACATTTTACCCTTGACTTCGACCCGAGAGCGACGCCTCAATTGACCATCCGCGACGGCAGTCAGCGCGAGATTAAATACATGTAATGACAATCTAAGTATATACATGAGCAGACATATACACACATATGCACAGCTACACTACGCACTCAGAATAATCTAACACAATGAATGTGTTTCAGTACTCAGAGGTGTTCGATGGCCCCCTGACATCGGACGGCAGCGTGTACGACGCGACACGCTTCAGGGACGTTTGCCCTCAGAAGTCCCTCGTGGCTCCCGTCATCACTGGGAGCGAAGACTGCCTTTACATCTCCGTATATAGCCCGTCTGAGGTAAAAGTCTCATTTATACACTTTTTTTCTATTTTATAAATCGAACGCTGTACAAACGTTTTTTGTCTTGACTCACCTATCTGCAATACAATTTATGTATTCATTTTACGCAGAACTTCACGGAACCGCTACCTGTGATGGTTTTCATACACGGTGGCGCCTACATGACGGGCGAGGCACAGCTCTACATGCCCACCAAGTTGCTTGACAGGAACGTGGTCGTGGCAGTGCTACAGTATAGGCTGGGTACTTTGGGTACGTGTACATCCAATGTCCGTTGAGTCATTAGGAACACTCACAAAAATATGTAGAGGAGGATGTTTGGGCCCTTCGAGTAAAGTTGACACTTGCACGACTTGTTGCTTAATTCGGTCGTGAATGCATTGAGTTGATTAAGACTGAGGAATTATACAGTTTAAAGACATGCTATTTAGTACGATGCTTAGGCAGGATTGATGAATTTTGTACTTCACAGGAATTCAGAGCCCCTCCTACGTACAAGCAATGAAGTATGGTACCTTCGTCAAGATGTCAGTAATTTACTGCTTGCTAAGATGGTATTTTAGGAGTGTTCAGACGTGGTCACCAAAAATGTGGGAGAATGCAGCTCCTGCTATGTAGGAACAATACGCCGATTTCGACGATATTTTGATTTTCCGGGAAGCGGCCTCAGTGATATGACGTAAATTAAACACTATAGTTTCAGTTCGAATTTCATGAGACGCCAGACCGTCTAGCATGACTCAATAGCGAAACTCTACCAATGAATATTGAACATGTATTACCTCACGCTTATTGTGCTGGTGATCAAATGCTCGTAACTAGTACGGTATGTTAAAATGTGTAGAGATGCCGCATCTTAAGTTGCGTACAGGTCTTATGCCATATTTTTAACACTTCGCATACAGTAATGTACAGATTTTCTGATATACATTAATGATAGTAGAGAATGTCCTACATTGAATACTTACCTGTAAGCGTGTCGTGTCGCTAGCAGCAAATAACTATTGACAACAACTTTTTTTTATTTGTTCGCAAATTCACTAAAAAGTTCAAGCGAATAATATTCCTAGATATCCGATCATATTTATTAAGAGAACGTTTCACAGTTCAACTCCACCATCAGTTCTATAAATGGAAATACATGTCAGAAACAAAATAAGCAAACAGTTATTGAAAACGACAGGTCCAGAAATACTACAGAAAACAACGAGCACATTAGTATGCATGAGAATAATGTATGTACAATTTGAAAGCGATATGGGCTATGGATACATTAATAGGCTCGTGAATTATATTTTCAGAATGTGAAGATGATATAACTATCTGTACTGTTTTGAATGTTGCTAATAAATTTCTAAATTTCACGAACNTCCCTCCAGTCAGCAAAAATGTAACAATCTATATTTTAAAATCAGCGAAGCCACACCGGCGAACCGTTTTTTCACATACAAATGAGTTTTTACTATGCCTCACCTATAACGTGACAGTGCCATACGTTCAAATTTTAACAGATGGCTGTAGTTTTTGAGAATGTGAACAGAACCTTACAATTAGAGCTCATTCGTAAATCTATTGCAAACATGCTGTGAATTTCTGGTAATTTATTGCGAGTAGCTTTCAAATGAATCGTGCAAATGTAATTTATTTCATAATATGATAGGCAGTGTGCATAGGTCCTTGGATGGCAGCGGTAAAATAAATGTATGAATTACTTCACCTTTCTTCTGTTTAATGTTCATTTTTGCCCCAAATAACGCCTCTTTGCTATGTGTGGATCTTACTTGGTTGCTTAAATGCTAGTTGTGAATATCACACATATTTGGTTCGACTGATCATTTCAACAGATGAAAACAGGGCCCGTTGAGAATTTTAGAAGGTGCCTGTTCAGTTCAGGTGCAGTACAGGTTTGGTAGAGCTAACGTGCAGAATTGTATCAGTGTAATGCTGGTGGAGTACCTAATAATGCTGTTTTGGCATTGTAATGGTGCAGGACTAATACTGTATTTCTATTCATCCTATTTCTGGTATATTAGAACCGTCTGCATTTCTTAAGATTCACTAGTGAAACTGAGAATTTTTGCATCCCTTGTGCTGAAAGATTCGGAGGAATTTATACTTGTGCATTCTTAGCAATGAGTTCTTCTTAGTGCAGTGCACGGCGAGGATACCACGCTGCATATTTAGTTTAGAGCTGAAATAATACAGTTAATGTATGCATAGTACGGTGCGGTTCTAGAGAAATGGTATAGTGTACAGGATGGGGCTGGTGCAATGTTGAAATATTCATAAAGTTGTACAATGTCTTTCTTGTGCAGTACAGGGCTAGCGTAGGTATTGTGCAGTACTTGTGCAGTACTAATGCAGGACTTGCATAAAGCCGATAAAGCGCGAAACCAGTGCTACCATAACAACACTGAACAGTGGTGGAAGTTGAATGCATGCAATAACCTACAAATATGAGCACGTTCGCTAGGAGCGAAAAAAAGATTTATTTAGGATTTGTGCACTACGGTAAGTGAACTGTGCCCTTAACTATGAGACATATACACTGATATTGCACTGATGAATGTCTTTGCTTATATTGCCCAGGATTCCTATACTCGGGCACAAGTGAGGCGCCCGGCAACATGGGGCTCATGGACCAGATCACGGCGCTGCGCTGGGTGGGTACCTTGATCAGCAGCGTCATGGCGGTCCGAATTACGAACACGCTTCAGGGCTCCCCTGTGGTGGAGGGTGGCCTAGCTAAATTGTGATACACAACGGCATTGCTTGCCGAAGCGGAAGGGTAGCCTTTCAGAATTATGCATACGGCATACATGCCCTAGCATTGCTCCCTCCCATAAATGAGAAGAGGGTAAGAGAGTAACAATATAATCAGAGTGGAGTGTCAAAATAGCGAGAATAATGCTCTACTTAACCAGAAGCGTTACTAGTTACTTGAATGATGCAGACACTCCAGGGACATACCCATAACCTTGCTATTGATCATTAGTAATTCATCTCGGTATGTTATTCCCACGGAGAATGAAAAAAAGGTCAGCATTAGTTTTTTGACTCATTTATAGTTTTTAAAATCTTAAAATATTGAAGTTTTGTCCTCATGGGTGGGAATTACGAAGAAACTCAGTCATATAATGCTTCTTGATCTGCACAGTTAAGTGTTTGATTTGGCAAAATTGATCGAAAGGCTCTGGCTTTAGATATTGCTTCTTTTTGAAACAAACCATAACCGTATTGCAGGCAATATAGACTTACTTGTTATTGCTACTGTTTGGAAGCAAGTTATTCAGGGACGAGAAAAAGTGATAAGCCTTGCCACAAATACAGTAACGTTTGAACCTAGAGACTGTTCGTAGTGATGCGTATCAGTAGACATTGTCGGGCAGGCACTTTTCCAGACTCTAATAGTGCACTGTTCTTTGTACATCATGCACTCTTCCGTGTTACCTGGTACACATTGCACATCAATATGCTACGTTGGCAAAAAAAAGTTAAAAAATTACATTTTTCACTTCGGGTTCTATAAATCGTTGAGGTGTTCAATGAAAATTCACCAGAGAAGCAAGACCGTACATGTACATGGGTTCACTAACACGCACTGCAATTTCGATCTTGGTATACATAGGTACTTTGGCCTGTACTTTTCCATTTTGCATTTATTATGCTCCAGTACAGTTGCAACCCTTCATGCGAAAATATACTGGTACTCTGTAACTGTTAGTGTATTCACGCCGCGCGGCCGCAGTACCTAATTTTCCTCTATTACACTTCCATTCATCCAAGTTTTAGTGTTCAAGATGAACGTGTTTTTGGTGTTTTGGTAAAGTTTTCACATATGTGCTACAGGTACAGTTTCATCAACTAATTATATAAGTAGGTATTTTCATGCACCAGAGTATGAGTGTGATAGACGCTGAAACTCGCGCACATATACTTAGATATTGTTACAATGTCACAAAATATGATTTTTACAATCTATGACAGGAAGTTCTGCCATCTAAATTGAAGCTCGTTACTTCTCTTTAAAGTGAAGTGTTGGTACAGCAGAGTAAGGATATCGGATACCTAGAATACGGAAACATAGAAAATGCTTGTGTTAGTTTCCTTGAAGAAAATAGTAACAATACTATTTTCAAACGCAGCTGTACATGGAGCGACAGCTTGATTTTTATGAATACAACTTATGGAGGGAGAGTTTGGCGTGCAGGTGCAGAAATACATCTCCTTCTGGGGAGGCGACCCCGGCCTCGTGACAGTGTTCGGTCAGAGCGCGGGAGGCGCGAGCACATCTCTGTTGCAGCTCAGCCCTCTCACCCGCGGTGAGTCATCCTACTAGCGTCTGCAGATATAAGGCACCAGAAAATGCAGTTAATTCCACTGTAATATTGGCGAAATTTCTATGTTGGTTTTCGATTAACATTGAGCATGATCGCACAGTGGTGTAGAGAACCGTGGTTGTACGCTGCACTTCCGCGGGAATCATGAGCTGTCTCTAAACATGGTAATAAATTATTGAAATACTCAAGCTCCTACATAGACCACGTATTCGTAAACTGATGCAAGTTCATACTGAAGATCCCTCATTTATGTTTGAATAAATGAATGAGTAATCATTTCATTCGAGCTTCATCGATTTGTACTCACGAATATTTCTTGGTCTCTTTGGTACGCGCGAATATTTTTTACGGACTTACAGACTTTCACGATAGAGGAAGTTTCAACAACACATTTACTGAAACATTCGATTTTAGTATCGGCTTCTACGGATGATTGTTTTGTTTTTCCTCCAGAACAAGAATTTTCATGAAATTTTTTTCCAGCGACACACTTTCCTACGTACGAAATTGTTCACGAAGTTAACAGCCATGTTCATATTTTTTTTGCGCGTAGCCCATTGGTCGAAATAGAAAGCTTGACAAAATAGTTTTTCGCAGGATATTTGAACACATAAGTTATGAGTTGATAAATTCAACACACTCTCATGCTTATGATGAAATGAGCACAAGCGTTTAGCTAACTAGCTCTTGTGCGAAGGTCAGCCGTGAAGACTTGCACATCTTCGAATATTTTCGCTTTATGCAGTTCAAGCCCCTAAATCCACATAAGAGTTACACTTGAGACAGTTTTAATGATTACATAGATTTATGAATCGTTAAATAACGCTCCATGAATTTTGCCATTTCTTACCTAGAGGGTGTCAGCGGCTACAGCCAACTCGCCCACCGGTTCGTGCCCATGAGCGGTTCAGGCCTCGAGTATTGGACTATTGAGCACGACGCTGTGAACTCCTTCCGCAAGCAAGTAAGTACTGCGCCTCTGTGGGGTACACACTGCTCTGAAATACATATCTAGCTGTACTTCTTTCATCCTCAAAGTTGTTAAACAAACCGCGCTGGCCGCATTGCAGATGAAATGGTAAATATTGTATTACTTAATATCGACACTGTTTCGTTGTAATTGCTTCTTAGCAGTGAATGACACGTATATTTTCTCGACTATATACCATCAGTAACAACTTCCCGGTCAAAAATTGTTTCCGGCATCGCGGGTGATCACGGCTATAAGGTCCACGACACTGTAGATCACCATAAAAATTCTTGAAGCGTGGGTCGAGCGTTGCCTGTGGCTGTGCAGGACGCTGAAAATGCCCGGCAGGCAACATAGGTTCAATTAAACCTCCGGCGTATACATATAGAACTGCACGGTTGCAAAGCTACGGAGGGTAGCGCCGTCATGTCGCGTGTGGCCGCTACTTACGGCAGGCCAGAGTAAAAGTTCTCGGAGGAGGCCTGCATGTCAGAGCCTTGGTGGTGCAGAGGCTGTTCAAATGAAGTTTGCTCCTACTGGAAATTTCTGCCCCGCCGCTACGCAGTTTCAGGCCTGACGTACACAACTTTGAATTCGTGGGTGATACCCTGCAGCCAGCCCTGATGTAGAGCACGATTTTTGACTGGGTAATGAAGCTTACACTGTCCCTTCTTTAAATGTTTGTCTTTTGTTCGCAAAATGTGGTGTGGATCTTAATTTAGCAACTAGCTTTTAGTTTTTCTTACACCACCAGTCATAAAATTTGAGCAAAAATTGTTGGAAGGAGAGTTACTTCGATTATATCGTTTATCTAGCAGGCAGAATCATTGTAAATTTGACTTGATACTAGCACTCTAGAGCATTTGAGGCGCATTGTCTTGCGTACAACTCTCACACATACAAAAGCCAGCCTCGACAGGTCTGTTAATTAAGCACCAAAACTTACGCAGGTAGCAGCGGTTGGCTGTGAGGAGCAAAATTACGAACCTGATGACATGGTCGACTGCATGAGGTTGAAGTCGGTCGATGAGATCGTGTGGGGCTCTCTTCAAGTGTATGTAAGTATGAAGTGTCTTAATTGTGGTTCATCTTAAAATTGATTAGAGATGAACACTGAAAAATACAGCGGTGAACAAAAGGATTCATACAATGATGTTGAACTATCAAAATTAAACGTACTTTATTTTAGAGAACATAATGGAAACTATTGCTCTGTAAAACTTTAGCAACTATTTTGCTCTGAATTATTTTTGAATATATTACTCAGTTCAATACATTTAAAAAGTTATCGTAAGTTTCATTGATAACTTGAAAACGAGGGCGCTCAAGAAGACCAGAGCGTCAGAAAAACATTAATTTAGAAACCAAATTTCGTAAATACATGCTTACAAGTAATTACTACATTTTCCGTTACTATCAACAACACTGTGACCTTTTTTCATGGGACATGCTGTGGCTGATAGGCTTAGAGCCTATCAGTCTTGAAAACTAGTTTCGTAAACTCTACTTTTTCAAATTCTCCCACAGTTTTTTGATGTATCTGGAACTTATCATTTCATCGTGAATAGAAAGTTTAGTTCATATTTTGAATATGAAGTTTAAGATAAACTGGATCACAGCCCAGAGGGCAACTGGTAAAAGTAAGAAAATTACAAGAGAGAGGATCGATGGGGAGGCAAAAGCAATGAATAAGTGAGCGTAGAAGTGGTACATGCAATTGTTCAAAATCATTAACTCTCCCTTTTGCAATGAAAATAATTTATCGCGCTTGAGTACGACTAGGTCAGTATAAAATATGTTCCATTCATTATCCGCTTATTACATGTCGTTTAGTCCATCACTCTTTGTGTAGAGGAAAACAGCTTATCACTGAATTTTTATTTATTTCGAAACCCAATACACAGTAGCAAATTCAGGTGGTAATGATGTAAGCCAGGGGTGGCCAACCTTTTACATACCATGCATCAATTTTATGTCATACGGTTTCAGATGCGCCATAAATCTCTTGTACTCACCCCCCATGGCATAAGTCATGCATTATGAATAAGCTTAAGTTTTATCGCGAGGATGCATTGCGCCACTTCAAGTCATGCAATGCGCCACGTTTGGCGCATGCGCCATAGGATGACCACCCCTGATGTAAGCGATTTAAGTCTCTTCCATTATATTATCGTAACTGATGTATTATTGGTATCAAATATAGCCAACACTTAAATCTTTACCTACGTTCGTTTTGAATTCATCGAGTAAGATATCATTTAAAAAGCCGATGAAAACAGATGGTATTAATTCCATCTCTGGAAATCCGTTTTAGTTCAGTGGCTGAAATAGTTTCAGCAGTCGCGAGACCTCTTGAGAAAACATTGCCTATTTGTAGGAGCTGGTATCGCACAGTCTGAGAACATTATCAGCAAACCCCTTATTTCAAAATCAGTACAGGTTCTTCTTCTTATGGCAATAAAATTCAATTATTTTAAACCAGATTCGCTTGATAAAAATATCTTTACAATTTAACAAGGTGTGAGACAGTGACATTATATTACATTCTCATTATGAGACGGTTCATACTTACGTTAAGCTTACTTCTACTCAAATTTAAAACATCTCTCTGTGTTCACTTTATTTAGAAAGGTATATATACACTTCGGATTAATCTTAACATTTTTGATACTAACACTTTTCTTTTGTCAATATTTCGTTAATAACACATCTATTTACTGCATATATTCTTTTTATTCCTTCTTAACTTAACGCTATCTGCACATATAGCGACTTCAGCCCAATAATAACTTCAAATAAAGATTTTAAATTAGTATAACAAATAATTTTTCTCGTATTAATGACAGTCAAAGTCCTCAAAGTTCTTCATTCCTAGCGAAGCCCCTTTATTGTGCTCCACTTGAGATCACTATGAAAATTTCATGCGGGCAGACAGAAGACCGCAACGAAGGAGGCCTGGGTTTCATCGGACAAGTTCCTGTGGTGCAGGAGGAGCTGATAGACATCCTGGATGACAATTTGATCGTCATCCCTGATCAGCCGCTTGCCCTTTTGACTAAAGGAGAATTTTTACGGGCGCCAGTCATGACGGGAGCCGTAAGGGACGAGGGTTCACTCGTCACAGGACGTAAGTTATTTGGCACATAACACAGACGGAAGAGCTCAAAACCTCAAAACTTCATATGGATGGAGGAAAAGTATATGACCTAATGTGTGATCAAAAACGTTATCAAATTCATAAATGCATAAATGAACGCTGGTGATACATGATGCACAACTTTTTAATCAATAAGAGATTTTCATACCATTTTGTATTACCTGATTAAATATCAAGGACGTACCGCCGGTGGATTAAGGAAGACACGGTCGATTAGGGACGAATTAAAGGCGAATCGACCGTCTCGTCCTCAAAACGCTTCCGTCCCGCTTATATTTGCGCACGGCAGAACAAGGACGTCATATTCGAAGCTGGCCGTCCGTTGATTAAGGATGAGAATCTATCGGTTGTTTATGGCCGCAATATCTATGGACGGCCAGCTGTGATTTAAGGCCTCATAATCATCGGTGAATCTTGGCCGTGCAATGGACGAACACCTTCCACTGAACTTAACTTCATGATTGCTTTGCATGAAGCTGATGGAGTTTTGAAATAATATCCCCTTCCCTACTGTCATGACGATCAGCTCGTCCTTGGTTTGAAGGAATTACCTTGCCTAATGTGGATAAAAAACATAATAAAATTATCAATGATAATAACTTAGAAGGATTAAAAATGCGGTTAATACAGTTAACTTTTTTATATAAATGCAAATAAAAAATGCACTCAATATTGAAGGGTGAATGAAGACATGCAAAAAATATTGACCCTAGCCGTACGAATAGAGCAAGTACGTTGCGATCAAAGAGGAAGCGCGTGAGAATGTAATACATTCCAAGGAAACAGAAGCCATAATAAATAATACGCGATAAATAATAG
>VOMN01066453.1:0-11986 GCA_014899125.1 Orchestia grillus | reverse complement strand
ATGGGAGAAAGATAGTTGAGCTGATTAAGAATTATGCAGAATAAAATAACAATTTAAACTTGAAAGGTGGTACAATGAAACTTCAACGAAAAATTGAGAAGAGTATAAGCCGATAGCATTCAGTTGAAAAGAAAGTGATGATTATGAGAAGCTCATTAAATGAGTGCAATATCGATGAATTAACCATCGCGTACGTCCATCTTTTCGCAAATGAAGAATCTATAAAGCTACTGTTCAATATGACTCCAGTCACAAGTGACTAATACATAACCTTTATGGAATTTAACTGCGACCGTAAAGGTTATGACCATAACGCATTTTAGTACCAAAGGTAAACCGGAACTCATTTAATGTAAATACAGGGAGTCCCAAAAAAGGTACTCGCTTTGAACCGCTTTTACTCGTTACGTTATCGTTTGTTATGTTATTTTCTTTGTCTTTCATGTAGCTCATTAGCCTTGCATCTCAACTCGTACGTTTGACTTCAGCAGTTCAAGAGTGAGTAGAGGAACTTGTTACATCTTGAACCCTATGTACCATGGATCTAGGGTTGATTTCAGGCCTTTCTGCATGTTTTTCAATAAACCATGACTGATATTTCTTAGATCTGCCACTAGGATCAGATATCAGAACTACCACAGTCCCGGAACTGCCAGCCACAACTTCATGAAAAACCTACAGAGACCTAAAATCAGCACTATACTCGAGGTGCATAAGGTACGACAGGTTTCCATATATTTTATTAAGACACCCAGCAGCATTATTATGGCCCTCACCGCCATGACGAGATAACCTCCGTCTGCAACACGCGACGACAGACGAGCGACCGTTCCCTCGTACTCCTCTACTGACGACGACGCGAATTCCAGGCACAGGGTCGACATGACCACGTCGAAGCTGTTGGCACAAAATGATAGTGATCGTTGAATGTCATTCATTGAAAATTGAATGAATTGTTTTTAAAATAATCTGGAGCAATTCGAGGCGGTATCAGAGCGTATTTTCCTTAATTATAGCACCAGATACCTGAACTTATCACTGTCTGTAGATCACGGACTGGCAGACTAGCCGTTGTTTGAAACAACGTCTATAGCACATGATTTAATGAAAAATTCTTGAAGTTCCTGACCTTTGAATTGACTTTCCACAATTAGGAAATAAATATCAAGAAAAAATAAGTATTGCCCATTGAAATGTAAGGGAAATATTCCAACTGCAAACTTCCACCGGCTCCATAATTTTCCTGATGAGCTTATTACCAACATGTATTTCCTCATTGGTCCAAAACTTCATTTTACTATTTGAAAGACTGCAGGTTATAGGATAACTTCCATAATGCGTGACTCAGGCACAATGGGTTACAAGTACGAGTATACCGAAAACTTTTTCTAAATATCCACGAACTTTTTCTCGGAATCCAAGAGAGGGTTCCGTGTGACGTCACAAGACACTATATCGCAGATGCTCTGTCGAAATTCCCTCATTATGGAGGCTGCACTTCTGTAAGGTAAAGAAATGGATGATTCTTTTAATGCTCTCTTGCCGTATTGGAATTACTATAGCGCACAAGCTATTTCAACATCGAAGTGTATTGGTGACATACAAACATAAAGCTACATTTATTTACTTTATAAGGGGGAGCCAAGAGAAGATGAAGAAGAATCTTCATTGCGCCATGCACTCAAAATATCGTAAATTTTTTCACCCATGTGTATGAAACAAACACAAGCTTAGACAGTTCCCATAACCAACTTTGGAAAAGACTAACAAATGATAGATGATAGATAACCGTCAAAAGATCAGAACAAATGAACAAATTTAAATTTATTGAATCGCTACTAGACACTTTTTGCCCTTTCTCCCTCCCCCCAGAATTGTAAGGCAAATTATCCCAATATTCAAGAATAGCTGTGGTGAAAAATGAGATAGCAATGTCTTACTTATAATCCGGATGACGTAGTGCAATACGCTCAAAAAACTTGGACCAGTCCAGAGCTGCGTCGCCTCCGGACTGCCAGCAACGCAAGGCGTTCCTGAATGAAATTAAAATAATTCCATGCGTGTTTCGCGATTTATACGGTTAAGACTTTTGTGACATGTTATGAGACTAACAGTCTACTTTTCGTGTTAATTTTGAAATGGTGGGCTTGAATTTTAGATAAGAAATGCTGTGCTACTAGTGTGAGAAACTTGCTGAATTGGATCACACCTCCATCACTAGTTCTTGATGGTCACAAATATCTAGGCTAGTGTTCGTCAGTTATTGGAAACGTCAAGTATGGAAGTAAGTGGTTTTACGTATCACGTGTGTTTTATTGTGGGGTCGGTTGTCTCACGAGCTGAAGTGCAATTCAGAAACCATTTCGCACCGGAAAGTGGAATATTTTTTTAAATCACAGGAGGCTGACCCAGGCTTCTCCATTCATAGCTCAGGCACCAAGGTACCGTAGAAAGAGCTGGAAATTGTAAGGATTTTGTAGAGTGCATGTAAGCTATTAACTGAGCGCTAATATTTCTTTTCTAGGGCTCAAACGTTCGTTGTTGCTAGTGGCCTGTCGACGCGAAACAAAGATCCATTTAAATCCCGTCCCAAGCTAAAATTAGAGTTCCAGAAGTTTCTTTCAATTTTCAATGTTCGATTTTCAAAACATTTCGTTGTCACATCTATCATGATATTTTAAATTTTATTTTTCAAAAAACATCTATTTCTTCTTCTGTTCCAGAGATAAACTGCGAATTTTTGTTAATATTTACTATTTTAGGAACAATCCATGGACCTTACCTCAACGACAAAATATTTATACTTACTCGTGCATATTCGTGCATATATTAATACTCAACTATAAAAATATGAATGTCTTGTGCAATATTTGCGAATCTCATATAAATTTCATACTGAAATTAAAAATTATTTTTCCGTTGTTTTAGGTTTTGCCTTAGAGTATGAATAGAGAAAGGGCACGTTTTACATTTTGCGCCCAGAAAACTATCTCCTAATGGGAGAACGTCCAATTTTAGCCAAAAATCTGATGCCATCGTACTGTACAAGTGACGCCTAGAATGAGTACTTGGCTTTTAAGAAGTTATACCCGACCTGTACTTCAGAAATTAGTGAATTTGAGAGTTGTTGGGTAACAGTCAAGTTGTGCACCAATTTTTGATTTGGGTACATTTATTTTTCATCAATCGAACGATTTTCGTTGCTTGTATTTAGTTTACACGGCGATACGCCTGTTTAAATTTGACTGAAAGCGAAAGAGATTATAATCATTATTCTATTTTTTGGAATTCAGGCAGCCAATGTAAGAAGATTTCAGAATAATTGCCAGAAAATTTAACGCCAATAAGTCTCTAAATTTCTTTTATGCAACTTGTGTAAGATATTTCACTAGTTTTTCAACTGTTGGAAGAAAGCTCCTATTTATAATAGGAGAAAAAATTAGTCTCCTACTATACTACTATACTAATATGGTGCAGGACCTTTAAGAGCACGAATAATGGAGACATTCAGAGTAAAAGTATCCTAATATACACCTGGTTGATTTTAAACTATTCTTACGTCAACTGACTTTGTAGTGTGGCTACAGTCTTTTCGACGTCTAACTTGTCGTTCTAGGGGATGCGACAAATTTTCTATTGAGCTCATGGCTGGGGACTTGGCTAGCCAATATAAATACCTGACCCATCCTGAATGACTGTCATACCAATTAATGACAGTTGTAACCCGATGGACCTGTTAGTTGTCATCCTGAAAGATAGGCAAAGCAACATACCTTTCTTCATTCCGATATAGTGCAAGTGGCAAAATTTTATTATCTAACAGATCAATATCGCTATACTAGTTCCGGTTCACGGATACTTCAGCTAATGGACCCACTTCTGTGTAGTTGACACAGTTCCAGGACATGAGCGGCCCTCCTCCTTCTCCGTGTATCGTCTTTGCACACACGCTTCGTTGAAGGCTTTATGAGGTCATCGATGGACACGATGACGAGCATCATTGTTATAGAGGTAGAATCATGATTCATGTGACCGCATGGCGCTTTTCAACTCATCCAAAGTCTAATGTGCGTTTGCTTTGACCCAGTTTAAGCGAGTGGTCTTGTGGGCAGGAGTTAACGACGACCGTTTATGAGCCACTCTGGTTCGTATATCCTTGCATGGGGTTCCCTATGAAGAGCTCATTCAGAAACAGTAGGAAAAGGGCTACCCTTGATGTTTCACTATAATTCCTTCCTTGATTCAAAGCGATTCCGGTCAACAATTCGGGACTCGGCCTATCGGTAAAAATTCTCCCATACAAAATTTTGCTTTTGATTGACTTATGTACCGAATTGTTCTGTTGGTACGCGCGCATAACAGAGGCGCGTTAAGAAAAACTTACAAATGTCGTTACTTCCTTCACTGGCCGTCTCTCAGCCAGGACAAATGCAATAGCCTTTCTTTCCATTCCGGGAAGTCTTCCTTTCTTCCCATAGTTGTAAAGAAACTAAGAAACAAGTCCGTTCCTTGCCAGTTCTGAATGAAGACATACCCAGTCAATATTTGCATGTATTCTGAACTTCGATCACGGTTCTGATAACCAATTGATGTACGTAATAAACGACTGGTGCTCGAAAACAATAGGAACTAATTACGTGTCCGGGAAGCTTAGGTGCGACTGTATCGCCCCGCAATGTATTCGAGCGTAGTTTTCGAACGGTTGCTTCGATTCCTCGAACATGTTAGCGATGCACGTTTTGAGGTGATTTGAGTTTATTATATAATTTTGGGTTTTGTGAATGACAAATATTCAATACAATATTCGGAGGGGTTTGAATTTGTCATTCAAGTGGCTGAATTTACATTTANGAAAGAGCAAACGAAGTTTTTTTAACGACTAACTTTCCTGAAAGGAATAACTTTCCCGAAGGTATAGCGTGGTAATTGAATTCGCTCATTGTACTGAAGAATTCTAAAGTATTTCTGTGCAATTATTTTAAGATAAAAATATGTAAGCTCTTAACTCCTCATGTTCAGCTAAATTCTTGCAGTGCCGTATACATTAACATTTTATAGTTACTTATATTCGAAGACCTTCTGGGACAGTATAATCAAAACTAGTTACGAGGCTGTAGCGATCAGCTGGTAACGCTAGTCCAACTGAGACATCGTAGCGTCGATGTGTGCCATAATCAAACAAGTTACGCTCAAGATTTTCATCTGTTATCACGTAAATTTTCAAACTCATTCAGATACATTAATGACATTAGTAATTTTAAGTGACACAAGTTAAGATGTGTCAAGCGTAAATATATAGAAAACTCTAAGCCAGATGCTTTTAAAATGCTTTTATTTATGGAGATTCAAGTCCCAACGCATAAAATCGTCGCTTGGCCAATTCCACTTATTTCATGAGCGTGGTCTCGGCGTGGCTTCACCGTTTGTCTACCGACAGTAACGCTAGTTACCAAGTTGCTCAGTTTTCCCCTTCAGGAAAAATAAAAATTAAAAGTAATTGGACTGCTAGTGTAAGATTTTGGGTTAAATAAAAACTCTAGGGTGGTCAGTAGCATTCACGAAACTGTATTTTATGAAATAATAACCATTCATCATCGTTTTGCTATTACTCCCCTAAAGAGTTTATGCCAATTGACATGTATAACTTTTCTTTTAAATTTACTCGCATGCCACTAAATCAAGACTTTCTTATCTTAGTTTCATTTGTTTACTAATTAATCGAGCCTAAAATTTTATTGAGAGAAAAATCATATGAGAGCATTTGACTTAAGCATTGGAATTTATCTCTTTATTGAACAAACCATTCTCGATAGCCCTAATTTTTGCATTGGAATTGGACGAGCATTTTTATGATCAGGAAATGACGCATGTCAGGGCAATCCCAAGCACATTTTAGGCCATTAATAACTTTTCCCTCGAATTCCTTTCCGACAGTATCAGAGTTTCGGTAGACAAAGGGTTAAATGTGTCGCAGAGTAGTGGTGGAAGAGATTTTATTTGTGCTTCAGGAAAAAATGCCTCTTGATTTCAGGAAAGTTGGTTCAGACCGTCGAGAGAGTTCCCATTTCTCCCTTCTCGTTCCCTTAACCCGACTGCCCCATTCTAGCACGAATAAACATATGGTGCAGCGTCAACAGAAAACTGCGTTTACTTAACGGAGTTTGTACCGATGCTCTCCTTGGCGTTGAGGCTGAGAGAATTTTCCCTTCATTCAAGTTTCTCAAACTTCTTTCCTTGATTGTTGTGTTCCAAACTGATCTACATATGTTGGGATTATTGTGTAAAAAAGTTTTATCACTGGTTCAGTTACGTAATTTGGACACTGTGGATCAGTTATGAATATTAAACTTACATAGTGTTAAAACAAATGGCTCCTGCGCGCTGATAACTTGTTTCGTCCCAGGACTTGCTAGGACAAATACTTTGAATATAGCGTCACTGTCAGCCCTCTCAAGTCAGGGGCATCATATCTCAGGAGGCCTGACGCTAGGTAGTCCAGGCCTGGCTAGACTGGAGCAGTCCAGTAACATAATGAGAATAATGGAAACTGAAGTTAAAACGCATTTATCTACTTTCATTACGTGTACCTAAAACAGCTTTCGTAGTGCGCAAGCACAGACGGTGCAATCAATACATTGAAACATCTTAGGGTTCCTATACGTACTACTGTAGAATAGCGCCACCGCCACTAGCAGGTTAGGGGACACACCCACTTGAGGCCTGCCTACCAATTGTGATGTAAATACGTAAATCTAGTCACTGATGTTCTCAGCTCGACTTAGAGGGTCTGTTCTCGAGGGCTAACCTGTTTTGAGGAAGCATGTCCGCCAGGCCCACAAGGGCGGGCCGCTGCAGGGAAGCGGTGGCGGCGGCCGCGTAGACAGGGACGGGACCGCATCCAACGTCCGCGAGGGTCACAGGGCCGCGCTTGGTCTCGAAGCTCTTCCGGAGAACTGAGGAAACCAGAAAATTAACATCCAGAATTCATTTACTGTAGTAAAATATTTGCGTCAATGCTGGTGTATCGTACGGAAGAGACTTGAAATGGTCAAAACCCAATGGATTCAATTGTAATAGATTTTAATTTTTGGATATATGTGCCGCCAAATTAAGTATGAATTGCAGAGGTCTTTATCCAAGCTGTTAAAAATGGAGCCATATTTTGTAAACGTCGGTGTATTATGAATAAGTTCCTCAAGACGCTGCTGCAGAGCGCTCTGAATAATGTGCGAAATTATCTCCATCTGCTAACACTAAGGTTCGGTAAAATATATGGTCCCATATTTTTAATTTTCCTCATGTACGATGTGATCATTTCTCCTCTAGATCGCCAAATTCTTCATGAAATAAGACGTGTAAGATACTCTCGCTCTCTTACCTTCTTTAGAAGCTGCAGAATACGAGTCCAAGAAAAACGCAACCTCTTCGTCGAGGTCGCTGTAGTAAGTGTCGTAGTACTGACGCGGCATAAAGCTGTCCAAGTAGAGCTTCTTCAGGCCGCAGTCCGCGGTGTTATCTCCAGCTGCAGATATTACTAAGCTCTTCAACTCCTTAATCAAACTCTTCCCTCCATCGAGCTCTTGACGGTGGTGTTCTAATTTCGAATTCCCAGTAGGTAATTGACCAAAGCCCGGTAGGGCGATGATAGAATTTACATTAGCCAGAGGGAGACTCATAAGCTTCTCTGAAATAGTATGCCGTCGAGTACGAACGAAGCTCATTTTTGTGCGAATAGGTTGAGAGAAACTTGTGAATTCGAATAATGGAGGCTCAAATATTTGAGTAATTGTTAGTAATGCTTCACAATTTACAAGGAGATTCGCAGGACTTAAAATATTTTCAAAATTTGGCGAGTTTTTCCTTGAGATTTGAGGAAGTATTTTCACGCATATGCGTGTTAATTACGTCTCAGGCAAGTGGTTTAACAAACTGCGTGAGGTTTATTTGGGCTACACACCAACACTGTTGCTGTCCCAATACTGGCAGCGCCACCGCGGGCGCCCTGCTTTTATTGCCAGATCGGGGGCCCAATCAAAAGCCGATCGCAATTCCCTTATTCATGAGGGAAGGAAACAAGGCTGCTTATCTGTCCTCATTTTGCCCTCTGGAGCTCCATGCTTCCTCCAGGGACCAGAAGTGCAGCTCGTTGACCTCCTTTGGAGCTTGTATTGCATTATTCAAAAACATTTCTCGAGGTTGACCACAGCGTCTGGTGAAGTAGGTTAACTGACGCATTTGTTCTATGGCAACCGAAAAAAATCCGTTTGTGATTTTGAGGCTATATTGAAATTTTTCCTATGGATACGATCGTTTTTTATTCAGTGCTTGGAAGAGTTGCAATTTGTATAAATTCACCGTCAGATAAAACATTTTCGAGATCATTTTATTTTAGAATTGATTTCACCTGCAGGCAATGAGAATTTTCTACAGTCGCACATGAGCAGCCTATGTCTGTGTTTAACATATCTTCCAAGAAGTAGTTATTGATCTAATTTTAAAAAAGTAAACTTGCAGCGTATACTGATGTTTTCAATTGATGTTTCAGAGCACACGTAATATTTAAGTAAAATTATAAAATCCCTTTCGAGCACGAATTCAGTCTTTTTAGTCATATAAACAAAAAAGTAAGAGAGAACATCAACAAAATAGAAACAAGAAGATCACTACTTGGATCCTAATAAGAGTTACAAGCAACCATATATCGAGGTAGATAGTTTTCAGACTTATAGTTCTTGGGTAGCAACGCAAAAGGGATAATCCCGTGACGAGGATTGTTTCGACCAATCACCCTCGATGTGTCGTGCTCCAAACCTTAGTAGTGGCTGTTCGATTTCGACAAGCTATTTGAAGGTTTTCTGACATCATGCACTTTTCGAGTCAGGAAATTGCGTAAAAGGTTTCCGATATCATGAGTTTTTAAAGTTAGGCAATTGCACAAAAAGTTTCGCTGATTTGGATGATTTTTAGGGTACCGCCGGAACTCCCGTTTCTCAAAAATGGCCGTGGCCATCCTCTGAGGAAGCACTGATGAACAACGTTGGTTAGCAAGTGAGAGGCCTACGCTTTCTTTGTTGTTTCCTCGAAACGTAGGCGAAGTTGGCTGCAATATATTTAACCTTTGCCTATTGCCGGTGCTCTCAGGGCCAAGTTGCACAGTACTTCCCATTCGGAGCAATTTATGCAACATTTTAGAGTAATTGGGCTGTAAAGGTAAGATATTGGGTTGAATAAAAAATATACGGAGATTAGTAGCATTCACGAAACTGTATTTTATAATTTGAGAATCGTTCAACACTGCTTCATTACTCCCAAAGCGTTATACTAAGTGAACAGTGATACATATGAATATCATTAGCTTACTCTTTAGTCGAGATTAAAGTTTTATTCATCAGATACCAGAAGAGAACTTTTTATCATGCCCTAAAATTTATTTCCTCGTTTAACGAATCTTACACAGCGTTTACTTTTGATACTGAAAATGAGCAAGCATTTGCACTAGCACCAAATGATACACGTTAATTAAGTCAATTCCAAAAAAATGCAGGGTATTTGTAATTATTCCCCACAGTGTCCAATTTTCAGGACACTATAAGGATCAAAGCGCGTTCGTTTTTCAAAGTTAAGTCGGCTACAGGCTACATCGCGTTCGTTTTCTTCCTCTGTTATCCGTACCAACCGCGGGCTTGCGGTGCTTTGTCTCTATTAATTTTTGCCGAATCTGTTTTTGTTTCTTTTCATAGCGGACGCAAACGTCAAACCCAACTGACAAGTTGCTCAAACGCCCACCGAATCCGTCCCACTAATTATGTGTAGCAATAATAGAAAACAGGCGTAATAGTCTTCTTCCTAACCCTGAATACAATGCTTGCTTGCTTTCTCGTATTTGTGCTGACTTGTTCGCCTTCGAGCTAACTTTTAAAGTAAATGTATAAATGAATTATGGGTGGGCAATTTTGTTTCCAAATTTCCACCTTTCAGGTATTAAACAGCTATTATCTTCAAAAATATTGGTTTTGCAAAGTTTCATAAAGGCAAGAGTTAAGTTTGCCACTTTCTGGTAGATGTGAAATTTTGTACCTCTTTTTCCCCAGCACCTTGCATACTAGCTAGCGTTTTTTATACTAGATCTACACGATGAAGCAAGGTAATTTGCTATCCTAAAGCTCGATAAAGGTAAAAGTATTTCTGATATTAATGTGATTCAATATTTACTGCATAGAGATAAATATAAAACATAGTTTTATATGGTACATCGTATCTCCGAAGTGCTCCTCTCCACTTTCAGTACGCTGCAATACTCATTTTCTCAACTTAATGTCTCCTCTCTCCAACCAGAAAATCGGAATATTGGTTATTGCTTGGCGTTTGTTAGGTTAGGTTGGTTCAAAGTACTCGGATGGTCCGGATACACAGTGGATTTACGATAGACCCGCAAAAAAATCGCATGGAGCCAAATCGGCCTAGCACGCTGGCCGGTAATGATCGCCTTCCAGGGGCGTTTGGTACCCGTGGAACTGTCTCGCAAAACTGACGTTGCACATCTCGCCGTGAGTGATGGGGTGCCATTCTGCTGCGTTGTTCGCTTCTAAAATTGCGTTGAAAAAGCTCAAGTACCAACGCCTACTCGTTCGGATGAAAGTTGAGATGGTTATGAAGAATTCGCCTCCCACTCTTTCTGGAAATGACCAGAGCGTGTCGAGCGACCGGATCGCCCAAATGATCGACTCACTGTTTCAATGTTTTCGGCTGATCTGACAGACAGGTGATCTTCAGTGCATCGTGAAACTACACTTGTACTTCTCCTGAATGTGTTCAATCAATAAATTATCGATTGCCTACAAGGAACAGGATATTCGGGGGCAAGGTTAAAGTGAATACGAAAAGCGTGTTGGATGGAGATGATAGAGCGGCCATTGGCACATTAGGCATTTACGGTGAACGCTCTTCCCTCCCTTCCCTAGCCAATGACGGTTTCTGACACGAAAGGAACAACAAATTAAAAACCGACCTTTTGAATGAGACGATATCTACTCTTGTCAAACCACGCTTCGATATTTTGTGGTTAGCGTAAGTCAGCAAGTGTTCTCCCCGCTATATGCATGTGTAAGTCTGCGTTTTCTGAATACGTTATTGTTCTTTAAGCTTGTTTGTTTCATGGATCAGCATCTACTAAATTTTTTATTAGTATTTTTACAATTATTTTTACAATTATTATGTAACACTGCAAAAATATTCGTCATGAATATCATTTCAATATCTCGTTGTTTTCACGAACGACGAAGAAAATATTCATTGTATTTTTTACTCCTATAAGTCACAAGTACTTGTTTGTTGATTTACGTAAATTAACTTCGAAATTTTTCATTTCATTGAACATTAAAAAACAAATACTTTAAAATTGACTAAATTTGTTACTGTGCATATTTTTCTGATTTATGTTGTCGAAAGATAAGTAAAATCAATAAAGTAAGTAATTCATCTTGCGATTCGTGGTTCTTCGAAGTATCCTCGGTGTGTGACGAACGAGCTTTACGCATGATAGAATGTCAAAATGTTCACTTCCAAGTGTTCACAATCAACCGGACGGGGAGTAATACTCAAATAAGAATAAAATATGGGCAAGTCATCGTTCGACAAAATCTACGAAATTCCTATGGATCAACTACAACAATCTCATCGCTAACGCCGTCTTGAGCCGCTACGCATTCCTACGACAATAATTAAGTCGACGTGGCATAAAGTATCTGCAGAGTTGTGTTACGCAGGTATTCTTAGTATAAATTTCGAATACTGGGAACTAAAAATTTCGAGGAACACAAACCTAACCGTACATTCAAAAGTAATTTGATACAATTTATTACCACAAGTGTTACATCATGTAAAGATATTACAAGCAGGGATTTCTCATACCATTACAATGGACAGTTTATTATACATAGCTGCTTGTGGGCCCGAATAAGTTCTATGACTTCTAGGGCATCCTACA
>VOMN01066445.1:0-50794 GCA_014899125.1 Orchestia grillus | reverse complement strand
GAACCTAGGATGTGGGCCATCATCTGGCGCGGCCTGACACTCTGTATGATCAACTGTAGGCACTGTATGGTCTACTCTATGCACAGTATAGTTTACCTCTAAGCACTGCAAGGTCAACTCGAAGCTATGCGTGGTCAACGTTAAACACTGCATTGTTAGCTCTAAGCACTGTGAGGTCAACTCTATGCATTGTTGCATTGTATAGTCAACTTAAGCATTGCATGTTAACTCTATACATTGTACTGCCAACTCCGAGCAATGTATGGTAAACTCTAAGTATTTTTGCACAACTTCATTGCAGACTGAGATGGTGATGACGAGCGATGGCATGGGCCGAGCTGCAGCCAGTCTCTCCACGCTCGCTATGCTCGCGGTCGTGTCCATCTCGACCGTGACAGCGAACGCTACTTTTAAAGGTAAACATGAACTTGAAGTGACACATGACTACTGCGTGCTATATTACGACACAGGACGTCACCATGTAAAATGATGTGGGCGACCAGTCTCCCAATGCGTATTTCCCGAATGTCAAAAATCGAGGTAGAACTTGAGTTTTTTTTCGTAACTGCAGTATTAAACGAGAATTTTCATTGCTAGACTGGATTAACTAGCCATGATTTTGAGATGCCTTTTTAACTACAAATAGAATCACTCAGCAATGGAACTCTATGAACGGCCGCAATTTTCAACGAATGCCAGTGGGCGCGTGATATACGCCAAGGCATCCTTACGTGTTGTTTGTCTACACGTCGATCGTAATTCATTATAATTGAATGAAGTTACATTGGGAGTAAACTTGTATATGCGTTTGTAGTTTGGGAATTTAAAATGGAGAATAGTTCTGTCTTCATTTATTTCCTTGCTTCCAACCGAAAGTAATGAAAGCTTGAATATCGTAGATGCCACTTCTGTTGAATGAGCATGTAGCTCATTTGTGAACATCGGCTCAGCCATCCAGCCTTCAGACTGGAACGTACTTCCTGCTACCACGACACTTTTGATTGAGGGCTCACACATGAAAAACAGAAATCAAAAATATAAAATAAGGTAAAACTAGCAGAAGAGATCATTAGAGCATCAATATTCTAGGGGTGTATTGGTTTGTTGCAGGACCTCCTAGAATAGAGCCAGTAGACCCGCACATCCTGCTGACAGTGGGCCAGAAGTACCGCCTGACCTGTCCCATCAGGGGCAACCCGGAACCCATCTACGAGTGGCTCAAGGTCGGTCCTCACTGCATTCCCGTGATTTACTCTCAGTAATTATCTCCGTGACTTTCTCTTGCATCTCTCCCTCTCTCTGTGTTGGCGCCTACGCCATTTTAGTAGATGTGCTTGTTCCCACAGCGAGTGCTTGTTCAAATTCGATCAAACCTCGCCAATTGAGTCGTTTGCGTAACTCAACGCAGTGCTAGGTGTATGATGTACTGCTAGGCTGGTATTCGTAGAGAGTCAACATTGTTTTCTAGCTCAAAAAAGGGCTAATAGTACTTTAGCATTTGGAAAATTATGGAACTCGAGTGTCCATGTAGTATTCAGGATGTTGAGCACCAATGCCGGATTCTCAAGACGTTGCCGCGGCGCTGGTTTTCAGGACGGGGAAGACATCGAGAGCTACTGGCCTCGCTACGCGGACAAGAACAAGAACAATCACCTGAGGCTGCGGGAGGTGGACCTCCAGGACGAGGGGCAATACACGTGCCGGGCCATCAATGGATTCGGCCAGGAGAACTTCACATTCCGAGTACTCGTTACTGGTGAGGCGGGGGAACAACTTGTGCAATGCTCTTGTCTTATATTCTTTCGGACTATATTTTGAACTTTTTTATGGGGTATTGTATTTTAGATCTTTTCGGTTATTCTTTTCTCAATGTTTCACAGTGGATGATTTTTCTTCCCTTTTGACATGTTATTCGCATTTCAGATTTGTTTCAATTATCTAGTCTCGAGCCATAGAGTTTATATTTTTATCTCCAGAAGAAGACCTGCCCCCTGGCCACATCCAGCTCATCCCCCCCATGTTGACCGTGGTAGCGCCCTCAAGCCCGGTGCTCGTGGGGCCTGGGGAGCAGGTGTCGCTCCGCTGCCTCGCTCACGGCAATCCGGAGCCCCACATGCTCTGGACCAAAGTGAGTGGGCGTGTGTGTGTGTGAGCGTGTATGTCGGACCAATCTTGTAAGATGTCCCTGAAATTCTATTCACTCTCCCACTGCCCATTAGTGACATATGTACTTTGTTTTGACTCAGACTCGATTACCCTAATTTTCACTTTTTTCAAGGTAACATGAGTTTTATCGAGCTTATAGTGTTTCTTATGGATCGGAATAGCTTCTACATAAAATATGATAGTGGAATATAAGTTCATTTTTTAATTACGGAGGACACAGTTATTTCAGCAACACAGTATTTCCTGTCAAATTTATTTGCTATTAGAGTGATCTATCAGCACCCAGATTTTTAAAAATTCGTAAAGTATATTGAGAAATAAACTTTGCGCGCTAGTGCATTAGGATAAGAGCAATAGGTTTTATGTCATAAGCGCTGATTATTCAAGCTAATACTTGCAATACTGTATAGCTTAATTAAATGAATCGTGCGGAACGTTTATTTGAAATTAATTAGATTATAATCTATTTTCTGTTGGTCTCACTCGAAATGGAATGACTGGCACAGCTCTTGTTCGTAAATGAGATGTGAGATTACCCGGAATTTGAGGCACCATCCATTTTGTGGCAGGCGTCAAGCGATGTTTTACACGTTTAATTTCACCATGCTTTGTTCCTGCGATAGTGTAGAATACATTTCAAATTCGTAATCATAGTGTCATAGTAGCGTAGAATCAAGACTATTGATAGATAATAGGACCATGATAATTAAACCAATCAATCCGCCCTGAAATTTTCTCTCCAAATCCAGCGAGTAGCCGTTTCATGAGAGAAGTGAGCGATAGCCAAAAACTTCTTGGCACTCAGGCTTTCAAGGCAGTGGTAGAAACGCTCTACCTACTAGCATGTATTAACCAATTCCAAAAGAGAATTTCGATCTCTTGATGAACTTAGCGGCCGCGACAAGCGTTAGGATGTTACTTCCGGGGTGCATACCTGTCCATGGGTGCACGTGGTGAGATGGACTGTGGAGGCGAGAAGAGAAACGCGTCCAAAAGAGCAGGGCTGCGGTGCACAGGGCTAGCCCTAATTACGAACTAATCAGTAGCCAGGGCTGCTTTGTCTCAAGTCCTAAGAAGCGGCGGCCTCGAGTAGCCCAAGTTTTTCGCTTCGTATGAATGACTCTTAACTTGGCGGGCCCTTGGCTCTTTCCCTTGAGACCAAACCCTTAATGGATTAGCAAACTTCTGCGACCAGGAAACATTGTAAGTCTGCCCCAGAAAAAGACTTCAAAACTTTTAATGATGTTAATTGTGACGAGAATCTGTGAAGAAAGAAGGGCCTGCACCTCTCTCACCGTTGCCCTCTCCCCGCTAGATCTTGCGGTTTCTGTCCTGCTAATTTCGATGTTTGATTCCAACTCGACCTTCACTCGCTCAATGTGCATCATGGCCTCATTTCATTTTTCGAACGAATTTTCAGCGTCGACCTCAACTGACTATTTCATTAATATGCTATAACACACGCGTACGAAGTTGACATAGTAAAAATGTTGTTAACTAGTCACGTTTGCTCTTAGTTTAGCTCTTTGTAATTAATCACATTCAACATCTTTGATTGAACTCTCGGTATACCTGACTCATAATTTTAATTACTATGTTCCGAATAAAAAACAGTAATTTTACCAGCAAGTGTACCTGTGTGCGACTCTATGTATATTCCATTGAATAATTACTTTTTAGCGTTAGGAACTTTTCTTCGAAGCTTGCAAAAATTACGTGAAGAAAATATTTCCCTCCAAGCCCGTGAGCGACAACCAGTCGATAGTTGAATTGTACAAATCACCGTAAAGCATTTTAATACAGCAGCCGTACCTAAACCGGTTTGGTACGTACACCATATCGTCGTTTGAAATCTGTTCCGATACCCTATTTCGAAAAGCAATAAAACGCGCCTCATGAATAGATTCATTTATGGAAAGCAAGAATACGAGCTCTGCGTCCTCTCGACCGCGGTGGTTCGATCTTCACTCAACGTAGCATCGGCTGCTTTGATCGCGGTTCTGCGTCATTTGGAATGCTTTCATCTTATTTTTACTGGCACAAGATGCTATTTTGGGCATTCTTCTCGAGCAAAGCATTCCCTGTTCCAGATTCTGAGGCACATGGGATTCATAGACCATAGTACTACGTGCGATTCTTCTTATGTAATGGTTGCGTAACACAAGAAGTCAGTAACTTCGTTTTAAATTAGCATACTTTTTCGCTGAGTGGTTCAACCTCGTATCGTTGAGCTTAGTTACGCAGTGTCTCGCCTTTCTGTTCGAAATCTCTCAACGTATCTTAATACTGGCCGCTGAAGGGACTTGCCCTAACGTGTTCTTATCATAATATATTTTACGTGATGAAAATTTGTCATCGTCAACAAGCCCCATACTACTACCACAAGAATATCTGTTACATCCCATATCAGTAAAATAAAAATCAGGTTTTTCAGTTGATGAAAGAAGTGATCCCATCCATTGGTATCCAGCAGAAGTTATTAAGAAAATAAAATACCCCAGTCCCCTAGAGACTGCAAACAATCAGCATTTTAGATGCCTAACAATTTGCAGAGACCTTCAACTAAAATTTGAGTTGATCGCTTAGAAAATCAAAATACTCGTACATAGCAGTAGGCTCGAGTAGGCACTTGAAAATTTTCAAATCCTCTTTAAGGTCATAGACAATGTAGAAAGAATGCATAAATTGCGATTTTGCTAATTTATTTTTAAGGGTTTTATTTTTGGAATGTCGCCGTTTCATACCGCTTGGTTAAAAAAATATTGAATGCTGAAAGCTCGAGTGAAATCTCTAGCAGTCGATGTGCAGAAAATGTTATCTGCAACTCAGTACCTGACTTCCCTCAATTTCAAAGTCACTTCTATTCTCGTAACTAACAGACAGAGCGAAATTCTGTAGAGTTGCGACGTCGCTAGCTGTCTCAAAACACGCTCGCCAAAAAGATAATAGATTCCGTTAGAACGTCCCCAAAATTCAGTCCACTTTAAATTTAGTAGAATGTTGGTAGGAAGAAGCTCGATATTTTTTCAGGGAACGACAGTCCACTTCCAGCGAAGAGAATGCTGAGACGGCCTCGGAGAAGCGACGCGATGTTCAGTTCTACGTCATGTGGGAGCCAGTACAGGAGTCAATGGCTGAACTGAACATCGAATTTGCTCGTAATGAAAAGCAAGCGCGCGCACCACACTTTCTCGTTAAAATTGATGGGCGAATGACTGAGGGAAAAGCGAAAATGAGGAATCCCGCGTGATGAATCCGGCCGTAAATTTGTGCTGATAATTGCAAAATGAAGCATTCGTCTTCAGTTAGAATTGGACGAAATGTAACACTCAGCTCTCACATTCGGAACTTATACCACTTATAGAAGAGGATTAAGTGCATCATACATTCCTCGTGTATTCATAGCATACAAAATGATAAAAATACAAAAATAAATACAATAAGCCCTTTAATTCGGATTTTCAAATTGAACACGTGCGAAGTTGAAAATCCGATTTATATACAGTATATTCATTTAGTTCCCATAGTTCATACTACAGGAATCATGATTTCATTTTCACAAGTTTATTGTGACACTGCTGTGCTCGCACGAAAATTTGCTTGTAATCTGGCGTAACTAAGTCCGCTGAACGTCTCGCCCTGCAACAGGAGGGAGAGCTGCTGCCACAGCGGGGCAACCGCCTCGACATCACGGCCCCTGCGGCGGGCCGGTCGGAGCGGTACTCCTGCACGGGCAAGAATGTGGTGGGCCACGCCACTGCCAACTTCTCCATTGTGGTCAAAGGTGAGCTCACTCACTCGTTACAAGACCCAGCTCGAGGGTCGATGACTCACTTGAAAATAAAGGAGATGAATCGTATCTTGTCTGTTACGTTTCACTCGTTGCCCCCCCCTCCCCGTCCAAGCAAAGTGGTTCAGTCTGATCGCGATGTTATTCTATTCTTAATTCACTTTAAACCAATTAATTAGAGTGAATTATTTCTTACGCAAAATATATCTTCTGCATGCATTCGTAGTGTTGGATTTCGTTTAATTTTTGCGTGCGAGCGGATGTACTACTGACCCCGAAGTTTCACTCCATTTGAAGACACTTAAAGAGTGCCATCACTCTTTACGAGCGATGAATGACACTTAAATCCCCAGAAGGAAACCCGGCCACATTTTCAACCTAACAAGACATTAACGTGCACCCCTTCAGACCGGAGCAAACAGCAGCCGCCCAAGGAGGAGGTGCGTAGCGACCTGGTCGTGAATGGCACGTTCAACACCACCGTGCAGCTGGGGCAAAACACCACGCTGCAGTGCACCGTCACCACAGACGTCGTGCCTACGATATCGGTGAGCTCACCTGCTCTTCTTCATTAGCCCTTCCAGGCATCGTGATCCTCTCATCGTGTCTTAAAGAGCGCAAAATTTTCATTCAATATATGCTAACAATGTGTTTTCATATTTATTTGTTTCTGATGTAATTTCTTTGTTCATACTAAATTGTGCACTTTTTAAATTCAAGTTATAATAGCTACTATAAAAGAACTTGTTCATAAAAATATACTAACGAAAGATACTTCTAGTAACTTATGTCCCTTAAAAGGCTAGTGCGTGTATATTTGCGAAGAATTTGTATTATTCACCAAAAAATGCTCACTTACCGATGTTACGGAGCGAACATTCGATCGAAGTGTTTTTCAATACAACGGCGTAGTTTCAGTGCATACAAATGCACGTACAGGTATCCATTCGTTTTCATTGTAACTCATGAAATATATTTTCAAATATTGGGACTTCCGCTAAGAAAAAAGTATAACTGACGATTATAAATGGGAACAAAAATAAGTTCTCTCTGATGAGGATATGAATGAAATACTTTTGAGCCGAGCGAGTGGACACTTCACAGGAAGCTGAGCGACGGTTTGTGCATAGTTTTCAAACTTGTAAAGGCCCTCGAGAATATTCCATTCTGACGACACAGCAACTATGTACTCAAACAATAATCAGTTTTCAATCCTACGATAATGGTTAACTATTAAGCAATCGTTGCACGTCGTTACTCATCTATCGCAACATGTTAACCGACTGAATTAACGACAATTAATAGTGTCTGATCAATCAGGCTATGAATGAATCTACGCAAATGCATCCATTATATCCAAAAATATTTAGGATTCATTTACAGACCCACCCATTCGTTCAATGGACTGCCTATAATTAACACGATTAGTTTGCACGCGTAAACTAAGTCTATAACTGAACTATGTACATAGCTGATTAGCGGTACATGGTGCTCATACCCTTGAAACACTAATTTACTGGGTGCTTAGCTTTAACATTAATGTCGACCTATGTTGGAGGTAATTTGAACCGATATAGAGCAGTGCACCTAATTATGCGATACTGCTTGATTAAATTACTATTTCATGTTATATCCATACAGATATTATTATTGAATCACTTGAAATATATAACGCTCAGGGTCCATAATGAAGAGGGTAGTTTTTTAAGAAATTCGTCTGAGTTTAAATTTATTATTCCCAAGCTTTCGAGTAGTTAACACCACTCGTCATCAGGTGAATAAAATTTAGAAATGCAAGACCCTTCAACATGAAAGCGTCTCGCAAAATAACGTTGTATGTGCAGTAATTATAATTTAAAGACTATAATAGTGTTTAAAGTGGTTGGGTGAAACGCGAAATAACTTTTTGAAAGAGTGAATGAACATGCTAATGTTTTTAAAAACATTAAGCGGGATGTTCAAGTGTCTTTGGCGTTCAATCGCCTTTCATCAAGCGTCAAGTTCATGTGGAAGAAAATAATGATCAGTTTAACTTTCATCAACCGAGCATCCCAAGTATTGAAAAGCGAACTAAATCCTGACTATTTTTGGAAGCATTCCATTCATTTTGCCTCCAAAATTTTATTAATCGATGCATTCAATTCCCAAAAGCTTATCGTCGCATTCTCCAATACTTTGAAGATGATTATACAAAAAAAAAATTATAAAAAGGAGACGGCCTCCATATTGATCAGCCCTGCGTTTCAAAATTTCATTCCCATGATGGCGAGTTATGTTAGGCTACTCAAAATCTTTGGAAGAACAAATTTCAACTCAGAAGAAATTCTTAAAAATCACCCTCTTTATGTATTACTAGACAACACGTGACCCGTTGGGTCAAATAAAATTGATCAAAATCAAACTGTATCCAGAAATATATACTATGCAGTTAAGTCGGTATCCACAATACAGGATTAAACGAAGAGTATAAATTTCGAATATCTCAGATCCGACAAACAAACATGTGCACGGTTTCAAACAAGCAAGACGATCAGAGTTTTAGTATTATACTAGATTACTGGTATCATATTAGAGGTTTGATCACTGTCGCCACATTTTATGTGATTCTAATAGAAAGATTCAATTTCAGCGTAAATTTAATTTTCAATTTCATTTAAGTTCAGATTACTTAATAAATGTTTGCTGTACTTAGTCAAAGTTATGAGAAGAGCTCGGAAATCCTACCAATCTCCTGAAGGCTGCCGAGTCGCCTATTTTTGGTGAAGGATATCGCAGTTCAGCATGTCCACCTGAGGGAATCTTCCCAAATGTACATGATAGTCCAAGCATAGCTCATTAGTTGTGAGCGGTTGACCCTTGCCTTCTGCTGAAGCGAAGAAACTCGATCTCAATCTAACAATACTATCTCACACTAAGAAAATCTTCCTCAAACTAAAAAAAAACCTTCTCAAACTAAAAATATCATCAAACTAAGACAGTCCTTCAAACACTAAGAAAGCTCTGTCTTTCCTTATTTGAACTTAGTTCCTGTTGATGCTAAGAAAAGTCCTCACAATTACAAGAAATTCAGTTTAATGAAAAAATCTTTCATATAAATACCAAGAATACCAAGAGACCTTAAGAAAGAGTTTCGTACTAAGCTGGTTTTAGTCGTCCTAAGCGAACTCGTCTCACGCTAAAAAGAACCCGTTGCTCTAAAATAAGGTCCCTCGCAGGGATTAAAGCCCTCTGATGCACGGCGTTCTCACGACACGAGAAGACCCATCGCTCATCCCAGGCTTTGAGTCATATTGAGGAGTGCAAAGCTTCTCTCGCTGAGATTGAAGGATGCTCGATCCTCTGAGAGTTCCATTCATGACAGAGCTTCAATTTTCTGCTTTATGCCTCTCGCACCAATGAAAAAGTTAGAGAAATAAGCACTCACTGCCTGGGTACACCTCAACAACTTGCATCATTTGGATAAGTTCGACAGACTCGCTTATTGCCAACTTATTGGCCCAACTTGAAGCTGGAGCCAAGCTACCGAAGATTGGCAGAGCCCTCACACAGGCTAGGAGATGTCGCAACTTCTCGGGCGGCTTTCGTGGATATGTTATTAATATCGACGTGGAATATGACGGCTCCTGCGGCTTCTAGTCCGAGAGGAAAAATAACCTTGCGAAGTGATGAGCTCCAAACTCAATTCATTATTACACAATTGTGTACGTTGGTCAATCTCTCCAATATTGTTTCAGTAGCAATACCGGAAATCATAAGCGATTTGCTTCACTAGGGCCAAAGGCTTTTCATAATCGTACGAGATCTTATAACATGATTCAACATAGAATTTTAGAAACGTGGCTTACAGATATTGAGCGTAGTTGTTATTTTTTCATTTCAAAATAACCAATGTCTCAAAAACCACTGAAATTGAAATACATAGTTTTTAATTCACTTGTTTTTTTTTACAACATTTAGCTATGCTGAAATAAATTGTTGCGAGAATCAGTGACGATACCTTGGAGTTGCGTTGCTAGATAGATAGAGAGCAATAATTTCGGGTCATCACCACGATGTCTTCCCAACTGAACAATGGTCGGAGGAAAATATAATTTCGGGCCTTCTAACACGTACCAATATTTTTTCTCTCTCCTAGTTGAAAGGTTCATGCCAGAATAAGAAAGAGAATGGTGATGTGCTTTGGGAAAGATAGAACAGTGCAAAGAAAACATGTACCAGTAGATCACTGCATAAGAGATATTACCTTGGAACACTAGAAATTGATCATAACACTTTCAAAATAATTACTGAGACGCTTGACGCGCGAGAGGAGTTTCAGCTTCGATTGTCCAATGAGCAGTGAAAGAAGATTTGAAAATGACAGCGTGAGACTTGTGGGATTTGGCTAAGGTTGAAGGGGGTGAAATTCGCCTCGAATTCGTTAAAACGATCCCGGTGTTGCTGTATCTCTTACGCAGACGAGAATTTCACACAAGAAGCACACACAATCGATCGTAGCAACTGTGTCCTGGTTTCAGATTCTCATGAGAAAAATAGAATTATATTTTCGTTGTAAAAAATTACATCATAGCTCTTATGGTGAGCTAGGATTGCAATTCTACATTGTGTTGATAGAGACTTGCTAAAATTTAATGAAGATGATTTTAATGACATTACAGATTTGAAATTCAAAAACGTAATCTATCATGGAGACAGGTTAACTGCTACGTCCTGCAGCAATACAAGAGTAATATTTTAATGAACACAAGTACGGAAATGAAAATTTTTAACCACATAATTGACACCGCGACACTTGAAAAACTGTAAACTAGGTGAAAATGAAGAGGTTCTGAAAGACAGTCCAGTTGTATTAGTTGCAATTCAGAAGCTTCAAATCACACAACTGGTAGACTGTCTGTATGTCATCATGTAGTGTAAGATATTGCTTATACGAGAAAGAGAAGTCGAAGTGTTCACGCTTGTCAATACGAGGAAAAAGTTTCAAAGTATAGTTATTGCAAAGAGCAATATTTCCCGTACAACACAGCTAGTCACAATATTACAGGCTACGACGCTTCATCTACTGATTTCAACTTTTGAACTACATTACATTAAGAAATAAATTCTCTCCGTGTTTTCTAGTGGCTGAAAGAAATACCTTCGTCGCAATCTGACGAGAAAAACAAGACAATGGACCTTGACAACAGAGTTTTTCTGATAATCAAAGAAACTCGATCTCCTCCATCTACTCGATCGTCGGCTGCGGTAGCGGACACTTATTTCTTCAACCTGCACATCGAAAACGCTCAGTTTGAAGACCAAGGCCTCTACGGATGCCTAGGGGCCAACTCCTTGGGCTATTCCTATAGGAAAGCATACCTCAGTGTTGTCGAAGGTAAGTGCCCAAAGTTCTGAAAAGCTGTCTTCACTGATTGCCTGACTCGAGCATGCTGAGATCCAAGTTCAGATCATGTTATTTCGTCACCCGGCAGGGCAGACGTTCAGGCATGCACGATACAAGGTGGGCCAAAAAATGTTTCTCAATACTAGCATATCGATTACTCAAAAACTATCCATCGTAAGAACATAGGCGTAACCTGAGTTGTGAAGTATTATTTTTTGTTACTAGCTCCAAGCGGTTTATTGTCGACCGTTTAGTTCAGGCGCAATGGTGTCTTAAGTGATGACTATTTTTTACTCACTTGCGCAAGTCAAAAGTTTTCTGAATTCATTCCCGAATTAGGCTCTGGGATATGAAAAGACAAACAGGTATTTACAAAGATAATTTACTAAAATATTGCCTTTTTCCGTATCTAGTTTATTAATGAGATTTCCGTGGTAACCCTTTTGTTCCAGTTGTAGTTGTAGTGAAAGCAGCGCTTCAGAAACTCAGTCTATTTCGCACCGAAAGAGTAGGGACCATTTAGTATGGACTTAGGAGAACGGGGATTCTATGCACAGGGTGTGTTCCCACACAAGATCCCCTGCGCATAGAAACAGCAAGTTAAGAAGGAAGAGCAAGGAAAGACAAATGAGAAATAGCGAAGAAGGAATGAAAACGGAAGGAAGCAAAGTGGGCACGAAAGACAGAAGTCCCAAAGGCCTATCTAAAGCTGAGGTACCCTAGCAGTACTCCCCTGGGGGCGCTAGTCCCCATAGCATAGGATAGGCAAACCTAACTAACCTACCTCTATTGCCTATGGCCTATCCTATGCCCCCTGAGGGTCCTTTTGTTCCAACTTAATTACGCACTGTTACCGCCATTTTCCTGGAGAATCTCTAGCATCTCTCTTCTATTTTCCTCATTCTTTTTTTAATTAGTTCAGGATTGAAGTGAGTGTCCGTGATATTCGTGACAGATTCACTATTAATGTCGACATTCTCAAAGACAGTAGTCAATCAAATATGATAAAATTTTTATTTATGCATCAGTTTTGGAAATAGGCAATATTTCGATTAATTATCTTTATATATGAGTGATATCTGTTGGTTCTTCCGTATCCCAAAGGTAACGTGGGAATGAACTCAAAAAAATTTGTATCTAGCGCAAGTGAGTTGAAAATGGTCCTCATTGTAAACACCATTGCACCTGAAGTACAAGGTAACGTAAATCCTAAATAAATATTTTATTTTGAAAGTAATAATTAAAAACTATATACCATTAGAAAGAAAAATTTTTGGAACTTTTATAGGTTTTAATTAAGTTTAAAAAATAACATTTATAAGATGATTCCCATCCTGTGCAATACATTCTTCACATCTTTGTTTCATACTGGTCATAAATTTGGGAACGGGGCACAACCAATATTGCTAATTTCTCTTCGAATGTCATTTTTTTTAGTTCAGTGGTATTTCTAGAGTCGTTTTTGTATACTTTTCCTTTTAAATAACCACATAGAAAAAATTCAAGCGGGAAAGGTGTGGAGATCGCGCAGGCCATTCAACGGCGCCGCTTCTTGAAATTAATCTATTTGAAAACTGTTGCTTTAAATGAGAGATATTTGCATTCGCTATAAGAGCTGTAGCTCCATCTTCCAAATCTCCCAAATTTTCTATTTCCAATGGTATGTAGTTTTTTAATAAATATTTTAAATATAAAATATCTATTTAGGATTTACAGAGGTTCGGTCTTTTCTGAACACCCTGTAGATGGTTGACAATAAAAAGCTTAGAGCTGATAAAAAAGATGTTACACAATAAATGAGATAAATCCCACTTCCCTACGACTGATGGTTTTTGAGTAATCAATATGCCAAAATTGGGTAACATTTTTCTAGCCATTCTGTACTGTACATACATCACGGCCATTGGCGCAAGCAGCCGCAAAGCAGTGCCATTCAGGGCGCAATTAGCAGAGACGTGAGAAATTGAGCATTTCATAATGATCTTCTTTACCAGCTGTGTGCTCGTGAACTTCACAGTTATTAACCAGAGTTACCTTTCATGGTCACGTTGCAACACGATCTGCTGGAAGTCCTGTTAACTGGAGCTAAATTTTTATTTTTAGGCCCATTATTACGAGACAGTAAAGTTGAGAGTAGAGGTTTGCGCAATGATGACGATAACCAAGAAGCTGGAGTGTTGCTGCTCCACCGCAACAAGAATTCGATACAACAATCAATATTTGATACGCAACTGTGCTTGCCACTCTAAGCTGCGCTTTCGCTGCTACCCTTCTGGGCGTGGGCTACAGAGTGCATTCGCGTGACCAGTGAGGACAATCTAAGTCGACGAAATTCTACTCAAACAAATGCTACCTCAAGTTGACTTAGTTCACCACTTGACTTCGAAGCAGTTGATAAATTTATTCACCTTTTTATCGCCGCACTCCGGTGTCACTTACGTGAAGGTAGCCATTTTTATTCCCTGCTCACGCTGCAAGCCAAGGAGAAAAATTAGTTGACCTGGGGAGAACGCTGCTACAAACACAAATTTAATATCGGAGAACAACTTTGATATCACCACAAGTTAAACAAGGTCTTTTTAACTACCTTTGACAAGCTTTGAAACTCTTGAAGTCACTCGAAATCAGAAAGACTTTTGTTATCGTGTCTCATAAGCTCAGTGTCGATCGAACTCGTGAGATCAAATTAAACTGAATAAATTCGTAATGGTTTAAATTTTTTTCCAATTTAAGAATATTCTCTCATTTTGTGACAGCGAAAGCAGCCCAAATTTTTACATTAAACATCGTTCCATTTCTGCATCTCCACCAATCGTAGTCTTAGTACTGGCAATGGTAATATTCGCGCATTAATTTTTAACCCGAATACCGATTTTGCTCTCAGACCGGCAAGCTCCGGCGTGGGATGAAGAACTGGCGGCCGACCCGAAGCCTTCTAAGACCATCTTCGTGGTGGCCATGTCTGCGGGTGTGGTCGTCATCGTGCTGGTTGTCATCGTCATCGTGTGCAAGGTAGCAGCGGTACAAGTCCGTCTCTGTTAAGTGCTTTGCCATTTACCACCATGCTTGTCTTTGATAATCCCCAAGACTATATTTAATAAGAACTTTAGTGCTCTTGTGCATATCATTTACATGTTGGTAGCATTCCGGCGGTCATAAATGTTTCAGCTAAACTGTCTTTACAACATAACGCCGCTTGTACTTGACGGAAAGGGGAGTGAGACGACTTCTTATGACCACTTTTGCTTGTCGAGGGCAAATTAAAATCGAGCGTATATACATTTATATGGCTTCTCATGCGCAGTGATGAATTTACTGAAAAAAACGCAATATACTATTGTCACTGTTACTAACTTGTGAAAATTGTACAATTGCCAAACAACTTCTTCAATGATGAGACCGTAAGTTAACGTATTCTTCAATCGTTCAAAATAATTTCTACAAATTTGATTCATTAACAGATATTGCTCAACGATTCGCTCTTAGTTTTGAGCTTTTCATACTTATAAAATGATTCTATTGATTTTCATACTTATATAAAATGGAACACAAAATGTTCCACGACTTTTCGGAGGAGCTAAAGTCTCCAGAAATTGATGCACCAGTCACATTTTACAAGTTGAAGACTTTAAGTACAATAGCATTACGGTGGATATTAAAAAAAATAATGCTGAAAGCAAAACAAACGGGTTGAACAGAATTAAATACAGTTGGTAAAATATTTGCACGTACATTTATTGAGAACAGGAATCTCAAGATCCAATTGTTATCTTCAAAGTAAACTCCATGGTCTGACATATTCATTTTGGCTCTATGTACTGTAGGTTTCTTTTTTTAAGCCACAGCATACATAAATCAATTTGAAGCTCGATTTTTTACGACTCAAGCTCAGTAGGAAATGAACCTTTTCGCCTTTGGTACCTCAGGTTCACCGGAAGTCGATGATGAAATCACCCACGGTGACCACGACAACCATAGCTTCACCATCGCCCCACATGAACAAATACGACGATCCAGCGAGTTTTACGGCCCTGCACCCAGAAAAGAAGACGCTACCAGGACTGCAGTACACTATGGTTACAAAAATCAATTCTAAACATGACACCATCAGCTCCGCAGACTCGACCATGCCTCTCCCACCTCCCATCTTACAGACGGATGTCAGCTATCAGGTGGGTGCACATCAGAGATTACAAGCTTCCTCCGTATCAGAATATTGTGCACGTGAGTAGATAGTGCAAATGAAGAGAATATTAGTATAAATGTAATAATTTCGAAATATCACCTACATAGTTGTCGTAATCTTTGCTAGCATTCCTTATCATTTTCGCAGTTAGTTACAAATCATTTGTACATATGGTCATGAAATATTGTGTTTTTGTGCGATTAGTTCATAATAAAACTGTAATAGGTGGCTCAGCTGAGAGTAAAACAAGCCTGTCACAATCTCCCACCTATGACAGGCTTGTGTAGCAACTGTGTCGTTTAAAGCTTATAGGAAAACATATCTCAGTTGCGAAACATAAATTGCGGTAATTGATGGTAGACGTCTAATATGAAATTATAATTCAAATTTGTAGAATATATTCACCTGCACACACCTTTACCAGAAAGCTGTATCGTTTCAACGACATAAACTAAACAGGAACTCCTTTCTCTCCTCCATAGCACGATGGGCTGGTCTACCCACCTGGACGGAGCAGACCCCTGCCTCACGGCCCTCGGTTTTCAGATAACTACGTGTACCCTGCAGAGAACAGCTACGTAGACTCGGGATACTGTGACCCTTACACCGAGAAGCTTGGGCCTGAGTGTGCTGAGTCAGGTAGCAGCTTGGATTTGTATTCGGACGCAGTTCACATCCAACCTCCCAACACACCGAATCCATTGCTGCCTCCCCAGCACCATTCTCATCACAGCGATGCTGCTGTCCATTCATCCCCATCCACAATTCACACTCCTCTCCCGAATACTCCCCTATTATCTCGTTATCCAACGAGTCACTCAAGGGTTGTCAACAAGAGCAACGACTCTTGGTTCAATGAGAGCAGAAGCAACAGCAAGCGTTCGGACAGCCGCACGACCACGGCAACTAGCAACGCCAACAGCTCTCGGGACGTTCAAAGCCACATGCCGGCAGACCAATATTACAATTCCGTAAGCAGCAGCTGTGGCGGCGAAGATTACAGCAACCCCATACAGAATTCATACAATAGTTTCCCAGCGAATAATTACCATAGGAGTAATAACAGTCCTCATTGTAACTATAACAATATCGCCCAATCATCAGAGCACAGCTACGCTCGTCTTACACCCAGAAGTACCTCGCCGAGCAATCAATTCGGAAGAAGTTTTCCGCCGATTTCAGACGGTCAGTCGAAGTACGTTGTGCATTGCAACTTGTAGAACAACGAAGCTTTCATCTATACTGTTCGCAACGGGCAATATCATCTACGAATGAAAGGTAGTATTTCATAGACGAACACGAGAAACGTTGGCGCTCCATCTACGAACATTTTATAGAGCTGCGCTCGGCAAAATGAGGAGATTTTCGAACTCTACATGCGAGGGCTGAAAATCTCTCGGGAAGACGGGAAGCTTCGTGCGTCGTGAAAGTTAAAAATGTAGATGTGCTGAAAATCTGACCTCTTGAGATGAGTGATACATCGATTACATCAATCCCAGCCCTGAATCAGCTGCAACCCATCCTGTATATACAGGCAGCCGAAACACGAAGGACGACTCTGATCTTCTGATTTATCGCAAGCTGTAGCAAAATTCGCGAATGAAAGCACGGCATACAGAAGGACCATAGTTAATGAAAAGGAATGAAAAATCCGACGTATCGTTCGACTACTTTGAACATAGAAGAGCAATTTATTTTTTGCAACTGCCAAATCTCAGCGCTCGCTGCCGTGCTGCATCAGCACAAACATCGGACAGAAAACAGTACGTGAAAAGAGTAAGAAAGTTTCGCCAGATGTGAACATTATGCGTGCGCCTCAGCTCCTGATCTGCTATGTGGAAATGAATTGTAGCGCAACGAGAGAAACCGACGAATATGATAAAAGGTAAAAAAAGCTGCGCTTTTTTCTATTATCTAGTGGATAATATTGTTCGAATGGTCATTATTGAATGACATAGCGGTGCGGTAGACGATAATTTAATTTTCAATTTCTCAAAATGTAAATAATTTTTAACATAAGGATAAAATTACACCCAAGGGAGATGTTGCGGAAACTCACTTCAGTTGAGTTTTTTATAACCTCCCTAAGTGAAACCATAAAAAGCACGGAGTGCAATGTATCGAAAAATTCTAAAATAATGTTATACGTTATTTTCGTATTTTTTTACGAATCTAACATGCACGAGGTAACCACATTCTCCAGTATATTTTTTCGCAAAAAATTAAATACTAAGAAACATTTTGTACCTCTGACGACCTATACGTGCATCGTGGCCGAGACGTCATCCGTTCTGTCCTACGTGTGCTGCGATGTACGGTGGTCGACTTGACATGCGGCATTTCACTGGGCCCAAAGAATCATTTTTGTACTTGTCATGTTGTAGATACTCATGTGGCTTCCAGGGCATCTCCATTACACCTTGTACTCGTTCAACAGATACGTGTGATCGGATGTTACTAATTCGAGATGGGTTTTCGTATATTTATAGCCTGAAACAAATACTTGAAGGGTTTCTGAAAATCTGTATACTGATACAAATTTATGAAGAGGTTTCGAACAACAATATCCTGATACTAATACGTGAAGGATTTCCTAGTCTTTGTGTTCTGACAGCAGTGCGTGAAGGGTTTTCATGTATTTATATTCCGCTAGTAATTCGTGAAATAATTTTAAATATCTGTACTCTGACTCTAATTCGTAACGTTTTTCGAGTATCTAAATTCTGATAATAATCCATGACGGGCTGGCGAATATCTGCATACTGATATTTATTCGGGACGGTTTTTTTTAATTTCTAAATTCTAACGCTACTTTGTGAGAAGTTTTCGAATATGCGTACGCTGATCACTATTCGTTAATAGATTTCGAACATGTGTGGTCTGATGCCGATACTTTAGGGATTCGAGAAATGACCGCGCAGTAGAGTACAAAGATTTCATAGACCTCACAATACATCTCGTCGCATCAAGTCCATTTTCATCAACATCAGGAGATCTAACGGCACTATTTTTCTACCTGTCCCTACTATTCAATAAAGGCAGATCCCTTAGGAAATCTCTAGCGTAGCCAATATGCCCGGAGAAGCTCGCGTAGGAAGTCAACTTCGGTAGTCCCGAAGACGTTACCTATAAGGTTTCCGTTGCTTAATTTTACTTTCGAGTGTTCTTTATACAAATTGAACTTATTTCCAGCATTGCCACATTCTTCGGAAAACATGTGCATTTGCTCACTGAATTAATTTGACTTAATAAGCAAAATTTAGGGAATTTTGATCGATCCTCGAAAAGTTGGGTCATTCCAACAGTAGAATACGGCACAAAGTATTTTCTTTTTTGGAAAGATTTTACGCTTATTACTATTACAGTACATATTTTCACATAAACATGCCTTTGAAATCGATGTCTCGCCCTTATTATGGGACAATTATTGCCCTCCACTCTGAGTCAAGACTTAAGAGGAAATGCTCTTGGGAAACACGAGCACACAGGAAGGGTGTTCGCAACAAAATAAGAAAAAATCGGGGAGAAATTAGAAAAAGCAGGGCACATAAAATTACTTGAACATTTTTTTAGCTCTCATAGGATCTGTAAGCACAATTGAGTGGCTTCCGTAATTTCAGAATTTTCAAAAATTGGCTTCATTTCTAGTGTACATGCTCACATTTTCTTACGCTTGTATGATTTGACTATGAATTTATTGACACGTTTTACGTGGATGTAACGGTGTTTTCGAAACTGATATGAAAGATTGTGAGCTTAAAAATACTGCAGCAGCAAAAGGAAGCACGATACCACTGAAAAGTCAGTTCTCATTTCATGTCACAAAATCACGAAAACTATCAGAGGAGGCTTGTGCTAAGATTATTCTTCGGTTAGTAGAGCGTAACTCAAAATTTCAAACCGTCAACGGCATGCAAATCTTAAATAGTGGAACATTGCAGGCATTCAACGTTAATTGCATTAAACTCTCTGCGCATTTCATATGTATATCTTTTTGACGATCAAGCAGTCAGCAAACTCATGAACCGTGCAAGTTAATTCACTCACATGCAGTTTCTGCCACTCGAAAATTTGTAACAGTTCATAAATATCCGGCGCATAACTACAGTAATCCAAGTCTGAAAAACTCTTATTTTATTCACTTGTGGATGTAGAAAGATTGCATTTTGCCACTCAGAAACTCGTTACAGCAAACTTACGTCGCAATGTCATGTATTCTAAATCAGTTCACGTGACTATCATCCATCTCCAGCATTAAGTTCATCGTTGCGTTGCAAATATTGCATACCAACTCAGTTAAAGTGGCCAGAGCATGGCAATTGACTAACTCATTTAAAAAATTACACGAATGCATCTGTAAAATTAAAATATTACGGAATATGTGTGTTTAAAAATCTTATTTATTTTAGATGTTCAAACTTCGTTCGTGTTCCTCAATATACATAGTGTACAGTTCGGTGAAGTTGTCGCAGATTTGAAGATTTTATACTTTGAAAACTTTGTAAGGCCAACTTTTAATAGGATACATCTTCACTAAAGCATAATTTTAACAAATCTGTGTATTACCCTACACTTTGGAGCGACAAATAGAAAATTAAAAACTTCAGTTTGCAAACATACGTGTTGTATCCATAAATACCAGTTAACTACATGTTTACGTATACTGTTTTTTAGGGTGTACTAGTCTCTGAGTGTTAAAACATAGAGTGTTGTTAGAGAATTATAACTGCATCATCGTTAGCTTGGCTAAGTTTGAGATTCTTGGTCGGTAGTTTAACGGCGAAGTAGAGCTAAAAACTCCCTTTCACTAAACCTGCCAGTAACTTATGAAGCTGACGCTGATGTGTTCCTCGTAGAGATGCTCGTTTGCGCATATTTTCAGGAAATGATCCCATGCTACTGCACGGCATCACTGAATCTGATGCTAGTATCACATTATACATAACACCTTGAATATATTACTGATATAATCATGAGTTTATGCTCCGAGTGGAAAGTATAGAGCAGCACTTTTATTCCACGTAAGTTCCATACATGAGCGCAAAAATTATTCGTCAAGACCTTTTCTAATCGTTTGTATCCACCTTTTCCAATCGTTTGTATCCACCGCTGCTGAAAGTCTGCGCAAACCAGAATCCGAGGTCCACACAGCCCTCGCTCCTACGAAATCAATACGTCCGTTCGTCTTTAACGTTTCATGTTCACTAGAGAAGCGTAGCGTTCGTCGGTGATGAAAAGATCACAGTTCTTAGCGACGTAGCGATGCTTTGTTCAAAACAATGAAAGATTTCTTATGAAGGACTGCTTTTATATTACCAGGAAATTAGTCAACGAAGCTTTTGCATAACCCATGGGAGCCAAATCCGACATCCGAGATGAAGTAGGAGCGCTAGGCGGTCACTGTAAATTTCATGAAATTCAAATGAAGAGCATTCATTAGATATAGATAGACAACGGTCGTCTATTGATCTTAACTATGATCTCAATGATTTGTGTATACCTTATATATTTATATTCCTTCTGTCTTTGTACCCTCAGTAGCTTAGAACTCGTATTTCACATTTTGTACTGAAATAATTGTATTTTCAATGTTATTTGCGCATCAGCGTACCCCGAACTGATTACGACCATGCGCGTGGATGTGCAGCTACCGAACGTGAGCTCGTCACGACGGACGCGAGAGAACTCCGGCCTACGAAACCAAAGAGTGCAATCAATGCCTTGACGTTCCAGCGAACTCCTGACCAGAGGTTAAAATCAGCACCCTGCAGCGGGTAGCAAATCGTTGGACAACTTCGGTGTCCCTGAAATTCATTCCCGTTATCACAGCACAACCGATTGACGTCCCTCCTGCGACGAGGGATAGCCTATCAGCTAGCGGGCAAGTGAGCACCTTCGAATCTAAATTTACAAAGGAACCGAATTTATCGCTGCAAAACTTTTCGCTTGGTTCTACGGATTCGAAGCTTCAGATACGTTATTTTTAATTTCTTTGCTACAATTTCAGGACAGGAGCGCAGCAATAGATATGTATCGCGTGTATTCCACAAAACCAGTAAAACATTCGAAATTTCTATAGCTAGCATACGATGACCCAAAGCCGTGAAATAATTCTCAAACTATCACTACTGCGGGGCTGCGGCTGTGGAAACTGCGTTTGAGATATTTTACTTTCTTATGGGAATTATCAAAACTCAATCAATCTTTCATTTCATTACCAACGATTCATTTGAAATAAATTACATCTCTAAAGTCATTCCAGGTACCCTTTAAGTGAAATGCATTCTGGCGCGCGCAATGAACCCTTATGTTCTTTTTTATTCGTAGCTATTCCCGGACTAATCTCGAATCATAGCGTGTCCGAAAGGCAGAGATATTTTCAAAGTACTCCGTTGTATCATACGCTCCACCACTTGATGTTTATCATAAGAAGGTGGTCTCTAAAGATATGTATACATGGTAATTGTTTTGTATAAACGTATACTTCTACTGTGTGTGTGCATTCACAGCCCATTATCAAAACTAAATAAACCTATTTTGCTACGAGTGTTTCTTTGCCCTCTTAGCCCCTTAGTTGAATATTGTAAGCGAGGAATATCAGGTGCTGAATTTTCCCGATTCCCTGCAGGCAGTCACGAGGTGCGTACCTTTGCACGTGTGTCTGCAGGCGCGGCTCAAGAGCAGCACAAAACGCAAAAAAATGACGACGCTAGTCCTAGTAAACTGGCTCGACTCCACTGCACCTAATGAAAATTTTGTAATATTCGAATAAGAATTGTATTTAAAAGTTAAAAAATGTCATCTGCGCAGTTTTTCGTCGCACTTCGGACGTGCGACTCCAATATGTAAGAAGCCTTCAAAATAAATGCTCATGCTGTGTAGCAGGAGGTGTCCCGGTATAGGAGGCCAGGCGGAATAAGTAGATGCTAATCGTTCTGTACAACTTTTCATTTATTAAGCGATTCTCTTGATTTATGGTGAACTATGAGGGCCTACCACACAATGTTCTTAGGGGAATTTGTGCTCCTGAAACAAGGAGCAACACTGCTACTAAAGGGGCTTACGACCTCACGCAACCAGCGAACTCAAACCAAATGATTATCACTGATCAGGCCCAGTAGATACTCGTTAATATCAAGCTGTAGTCCCGCAGAAGTCAATATTAACCCCTCCAGTCCCCCGGCCCAATGTGTTGAGACATCTTATAAATATTGTAGTTAATCTGACGCAAGACGCAATGCAAGTACGGAATCTCCAATGTGTTTTTCATTGTACGTATTTCGAACGCGTTGCTACAGGAAAACCCGGTTGACTGGCAGATGACCTTGTAGTTTGTTAATGAAGATGAATAATTTTTTCAATTAAAATCATCGTATTTTTAAGCCATCACTGAAGGAGTTAAAGCGATTCAAGCCAAATCCATGAGATCATGAATTTTACAAAGCTTGCGTCCCCTAAAGCGGCCGAAAAATACCTTCGTTCTCCCTGTAGGGCCTACGAGTCGGTCCCAGTCCCCGTCCCGGCGCTTCATTAAGGCGCTCGCCTGTTCCTCTCATGAGCTTCTGGTGGGATCGTCAGACTCGCTAGCGTGTCTGTGCAGCGCTCATGAGCAGCGCCCTAATTTCCTTACCCTGCATCAACTGTACGAAACGAAGTCATCTTGTCAACTTGAACACAAAAGTGAAAATTATGGACTCAGGTCCTGCTGTCAAGACCAGTGCAGCTAACTTCTACCTTAAATAATAAAGCGAAGGTAGTCAGCAGCAAGAAATTTACCACGCTTCTTTTCATGGACTATTTTTGAACGCGGATAGCAGCACTCTGCCATCATGCCCAGCCTTGGCCAACTTCAATGGTTGGCGTAAATCAGCCAAAGTCGACTCTCTCCGTACGATGAAATTCAAATAAAACATCCACGGACTTACATACATGGCAAATGAAGAAATAATTATTCAGCTACTTACGTGTAATCGCTTCGTGTTAATTTGTAGTTATAATTACAAGGGAAGAAAGGAGTTCGTCAGGAGAAGAGGCTTCTTCGCTATGTAGTTTGAAAAGGACAATGCGTTATGAAAGTCAACCGCAAAAACAAAGATCCAGAGCAGATTTTTTCAGAATTAAATTTGTTCCAATTTTAATGGAAAGCTCAGAACTTCATGTGAGCGGATAAAAGAAAGCCAACGTAAGAACCGAAAAGATGCAAGCGACTGGATGAATTCTCACGCTGCCAAGATCAACAGCGCCTTAAGTCTCGTTCCGCGAACGCTAGCTCAAATTTAACTTCTGCAAAACTGTATAATTCCAGCCTGACCATGTTTTCTGATCTACAAGAGTACATCGTAAAGGAAAACATCCATTAAAGCTAGTAGTAAGTTTCAAGATTACTGATTTTTTTCTAAAAGCAGTTAAATTACAACCTGCTTGAGCCATGAAGCGAGGAGTTGGACTCCTGCTAACACTGCAGATGTACGAGGGGCAAGACAGGCACGCAGCAAGCAGCAGGGAACTCGTTGAAGTCATTTGGTTCTCCGCCTCGCTTTCACTTTGCTCGCTAGAGAATCAAAGTAAATGATGGAGCTTATGAAAACCAAGCATTCGACTACGCTTATGGAAAAAGAACGCAAGAAGCTTGAAGCCTTTTTAAGTAGTTAAAGCATCGAGCAACGCGTCAGGTTTCGTTTCGAGACCAAATAGAGGCCAAAACCAATGGTTTCCCCATAGGCAATTAAAGGCTCATTACCAAGTCCGAGTAAACACGCTGGGAGGAGGCAAAGCTCAACCTTATGCCTAAAAATACGAAAAAATGATCGTGTCTTGTCGAGTCAAGAACTACGTGGTGCCTCAGGCGGAAGTAGATTTAGGACGCAGCTACAATGTCTTTGTTTCATTTATGGACTGTCACGAACGTCTGCTTCGAGGTGAATGTAACTTGCGTACAGATCAGGTCCAACAAATAAGTTAGGAAATGAGCTCTGAGGTTATCCAGTAAATGGCAATTCAAGTATGCTATGTTACGTAATTTATCTGAATCGCCACGTAGACTATTGTGAAACTGAGACAACCTTAAAAATTTCCCACAGAAGAAGTACGTTTGAGAGTGAGCGCTAAATTCAATGAGGTGGAAATACTCTGCAGTTGAGGCCCCCGAAATAGTTTGGTAAACTGAACATACATTCGAGTGATTTTCGTGTCGTGAAAAAGTTTCACAGAAGCGTTAGGCAAAATTTAGAGTTAATCGGACAGTTATCAGGAAGATAAAAGTAATACTTTTAATTAAAAGCCATGCATAATACACAGGATATACACACATCGACTCTCCAGTCGAGTTAAATCCTTACAGCGGAAGTTTAAGCCACGGCAGTATTAATAAGCAACACCCAGTGTGATGATTACTAACAATACATATGCCGCTCTGAGTTGGCATCTTTCAAGTTGCCAAAAAATGAGTATTATAGTCACGTTTAAGTGAAGCTTCATCTATTCAAAGGTCGGAGAATAAAATGCATAATTCTGCGTAACTACTGAACTGTACTATGGTCGGTGAGGGGCACTGAGACTGAGCTTGTGACGTTACCAGAGACGAGCTCAAAAAGCAGCGTCGATCGACAGAGAATTTTAATTTAACATTCATCAGAGACCCTGCATAGCAGTCGTGTTTTATAGAACTGAACGCACATTTTTTCTTCATAAATGACACGAATATTTCCGCAGCGCTGGACGAGCGCCACGACTGCGTGTTGAGGTCAAGGCTGCTGCGCCACATGGTCACAGCTCGTAGGGTCAGGGCTTCACATGGTCACAGCTCGCAGGGTCAGGGCTTCACATGATCACAGCTCGCAGGGTCAGGGCTTCACATGGTCACAGCTCGCAGGGTCAGGGCTTCACATGGTCACAGCTCGCAGGGTCAGGGCTTCAAATGGTCACAGCTCGCAGGGTCAGGGCTTCACATGGTCACAGCTCGTAGGGTCTGGGCTTCACATGGTCACAGCTCGTAGGGTCACAGATCGCACGATCAGAGCTTCACGTGGTCAATTAAGTCAATTAAAAAAGAAAAGATCATCCAGCGGCTTTACTTAATCGTTATACAGCCGCAATCTCCATCTAAATTTAATCGCATTAGGTTCTCGGGTTATAGTCATAATTATTATGCACAAGTCCTGTTATCTACATTCTTATTTGTGTTTTTTATGAAACTGGCTTCGATATTCAACATTGACATGTTTCAAGACACTGTACTTTGTACCTACGATTATTCTTTAATTGAATAAACGAGCGTCGGTTCACACAAATGGCAGGTAGCATAATACAGCACCTTAAACAAACCAAAGTTGACAGAAATACATTGAAGATGTTTGCGATGGAAGAGATGCTAGATATTGAACGTAACATTGGAAGGAATACAGAACAGGTCAAAGAAGAAAAATAAGTACTTGTACAGTAACCCCCTCCCCCCCCCCTCATCTTTCTTTACCAACTATTTTGTTGACACTGTTGTAGGTTGCCTGCGACATACCGAAGAGAAACACTAAATTCCTCTTTTTTAGTCACACCGAACCGATGCAGACTTCTTGATACGTGAAAGTAGAGGCTGTGTTTCTCCAGAGACACCTTATAATAACAAGTGATTTTATAAGCAGCAATAAAACAACATAGCCTAACATTATCCTCATTCAGACAAAATGTAGTCGCCATATACAGAGTAATATACATACAGAGAAGGAAGTGTCGCAATTTTCTTCCGTCTGAGGATTAGTAAAATCTAGAAACCGTTACTCCTGAATATGTCGTTCTCGTTCTATATACCTTCGAGTTAACAGATTTGAGTTACTTCACCCCCGCCGTATACACACATACACCCAAGTAAACAAATCCATTACATTCACAATTAACTACTAAGGCTACGTAGGGCCTATGTTGCACGTTTTATAAAATCAATAAATATAAAATAGCGTGTGCCCCGTAGTAACCTATGCAGTAATACGAGCATTCGTGGTGACAGTCAAGATATTGATCTTCTTCATTCGTGCTTGGGAGCAAAGATACTAGAAAACAAAAAAGCTTCCTCCGAACACCAAGTCAAATCATAGAAATAAAGATCGTAACTGTAAATACAGTTAGATTAGTCTACTCAACCTGCAGTAAATTGCACGGGACGTTGCAATTTTAAACAAATCGTCGATGAAAATCCAATTTTGAATAAATATCAATGCTCTGTTTAGTTAATTCGGAAACTTCGTCCATACAGTCAGCAATAACACAGTCTTTTATTATTCAAACATCTGTTCCAAGCGATCTTTAATGAAAATTGAACAGAAAAGCTTTAATATCTCATTGTAATTGCACGAGAACCTGAAGCCTCCAGGACATCAGGCCTCACGGCCAAAAATCCCGATGTCTGTCAACAAAGTGCTGCTCTCCAAATAGAAGATATTTCATTCATTGAAGTAATTTATTCCTGCGTGGCCTGTCACACTCGTCCATCATTCGCAATAAGCCAATTCATTGAACATAAACCAATTCATTGAACTCAACTTTACACATCGGCGGCCATACTGTGCGAACAGCTCCACTTGGAGAACAAGCCCGGGTGCTTGCCGGGCACTGACGTGTTGCCCTGTCAACTGCCGCAGCTGCAGCCGAATATTTCCCCTAAGTCAACGTAAATGACATTACTTGTACTATTTTTAAAGTGAGCTGAAATAAGCCATTATTAGCTCAGTTTAGAGGAGTATACTGTAAAGCTGTCAAATTCTGCCCGACACGAAAGTTTACTTTGAACATTTCACTTAATGCTGGAAAAGGAAATTAGCAACGTGATCGAGTAAATGCAGGAATATTACACAGGCCAGTAGAAGAGCAAGCCCCTGAGATGAGTTGAGAGAGAAATATTTTGATTTTCACTGTGCCCGCACGAGGTCATCTAAAAGTCTCAGTGAACACGGCGACCCAATATTCGAAAAAATCGCTCATTCCAGCAGTTATTTTTCTGATACAGTGAGGTATTTGCTGCACGATTAAACAAATCAGTGCATTTTGATTGGGCTCTTAGGGGTACAAAAAAGATTCAACATCTTCTAGTGCGACAAAACCATTTAGTCAGTTTGCCAATTTTCGAATGCGATTATCTTAATCGGCCAAGCCTCAAAGCCCCATTTGAGACGCTTAGAGCAAGAGGCCGTAATTGGTGCCCCATTGGAGCACTGATCCTCTCAACAAATTAGGAGCTCGATCAAAGTGATCCGCACCACGCATCATTAGAGACCATAGACGGATCTTCCCTCTAGTGTCCATTATTGCTGCGTATTCACACCAACTCCCAATTATGGCTCCTCAAAATTGCATACGACTCAGGTTGACGAATCAAGAGCAATGTATTGCCGAGACTTCACACGATGCCTCTACATACACCCCTCAACACAAGCCGCTAGTATGTGTGGGACTCGAGCCAATACAAAGCCACTTGTAAGCGCTGCTGAAATGATCATTGAGTCCTCAATTACCAATATTTGAAAAGCATCTTCTTCACTAATGTCTATTTATACCTACAAAACTAACCACGTTTCGAATGTAGATCAAGTTATCAATTAAAATTTCATTGATTTCAGCTATTGTTGTGTTGCGCTTATTCACACCGTTTGCGGCCGGTCGAAACTGAAAAATGAAAAGCGAAATTCGCATAAAGCCTCTCTCACCACATACAAAGCCCCTATACATTCCGTCATATCTGCAGTAGACAGGAGAAAGAGTCCTCTGCTAGTGCTGATGTGACTACCGTGTGTCGAAATAGGGGCTACTTCTACGCACGCGTGCTCGGCGACTAATTTCCGAGAGCTACAACCGCGTCACGGAAAAAAATAATTAGCGTTACTCCATACAACAATTCACAGACCTAACGTGCGCTCTATAATTTTTCATCATTTGTGAAACTGTACATGAAAACACACGTGAGCAACTGAATTGCGTTAGCACAAAATCTAGAATTGAAATTAAACAACGTCTTTCACTGCATGTAATTAACGTGAGGAGTTCGTTGAGGAATTTGTCAAGGCAAGCCATTACGGCTGCCAGGAAGGCAGTAATAATGAGAGCAATACTAATAAGAGAGCAGTACGTTGGAGGGCGCCTGCTAACAAGCTCTGCAGCCGTGCCCGCGTGGGTGCCTCGAGATGCTATTTCTCCGCTCGCTGTGCACGGGACCTCGTTAGCGGACGTGATTGAGATGCGAGTGGAGGGCCACACCGCCTTCCCACTCAGCGCTGCAAACTCACCGAGCGGGGGGGATAAAGGAAGCTTGAGCAGTTGGAGCCGCTTCTGAGCGTGAGCAGCGCACAATCCTTAATGGAGTTTTTAACAAATATATCAGCGTAAACAAGCGACGTACGACGAGACGATCACCTATGTTGGATAATAACACAATAGTTTAAAACCTGTATGCGAATTGGTGAGTTTCGTTTCAGAATAATCGGCCCGCTAAAAGTTATTGGACACTCAGAGGCTTTCTTGCTAAACGCAGAGCGAAAAAATATCTCCCGCTCGAGAAAATTATTTACCTTATGATATGAAAAAAATGCTAAAATTTCAAATTGTGAGGAAACCACGCAGCTACTCAAAATAAATTAAACACAAACATGATCCACAGTGACAACAGCGTGGGCAGTACCAGCTTCAGAGTACGGAAGACGTTCAACGTTGCTTCAGCGCCGAAACTCGCTTCTTAAAGTCCACGGCAAGCCTCAGCATAATTCGGTCCAGGAAAAGCGAAGGACAACGTAAGGCCGGCGGAATAAAGCAGTTCAGCTCGGTGAGCTCGGCGAAAATAGCCAGTAGAGTCCAATTATTTCTTGCTGCAGCTCAAGTTCGAAATCATCAGCAGAATAGAAATGAGGTAGGTGTTCTCTAACTGACGACGATAAGACAGTGGCATTCTAAGAACGTTTTGGACCAATGCCTTCCGTTAAAATTTGGAGCATATAATAGATAATAACTAATTGTACAGACAATATGTTCGGGTAGTCCACCATTTCTGCTAAACTGAGGCGATAATTATTCGCTTCTTACTTAACAAAGGTTCAAATATTCTGTTGATCAACACGAGAAAAAGACGCAAAGTGTCCTGATCGGCATGGCCCCCCGCAGACGGCGACAGTAAAATCAACAACTCGAGGTGACAAAAAGCAAATGCGAGACGAAGAATGTAATGGAAACAGATACACCTGAGCTGAAGGTAGGTGGCACGGTACTAGAGAGATGGAGGAGGAGAGCTCAGGTCAGACACCTAAGCCCACAGCAGACTGGCTTCCGCCACTCCCATCTACATCTTTCCTTCTCTACTTGAACTCTCACGTATCCTCCACATCACCCGTGAGCGCTGAGTACCCAGGATATGACAGTGATTGAAGACACAGTAGATGTGCACAAGTAGTCAAAAAATGAAACATTGAACACGACGATCGAATCAAATACTAATGTTACGCTGTCTTCTAGGAAAATATATAAATTGTTGAGCTAAATGAATCGACATAAAAGGATACACTAAAGTGCAGACTGTAAATAGGGGCGATTAATTTAGGAGAAGCTTTGCATGAGCGCAGGACGATTACATGCATTAACAATACAATTTTTGTATTAGATGAGATGAGATGAAACGGCATCAGTGCTTTCAATTGCTGGGAAAGATCCTCAATTTGAAAAAGTCGTGCTCCAACGGCTGGGAACTTGATAACTAATAATAAAGGAGCGTGGGGCTTCTGTGCCCATTTTTGTATTGTGAATAACACAAGGAATAACTGCGTTGAGAAATTATGTAATGGTTCAGAACAATTTTAAAGCTAAAATATAAACAGACTTTTGTTTTGAAAGAGAGTTTTAAATGCAAATAATAAGAAAACAAACAAGAAAAGGAAATTAATAAGAGAAGCGGAGGCTGAGAGTGTGCGACAGTACTCAGATGCTCCGGTACTCAGCAACGCATCTGTCAAGATTCCAACACGTCACCTGCAGCTTCTGATATTTGCGATCAAGTCCATGGGAACTATTTGAGAAAATTCCCCCTGAAAACAGCGTCACTCTACAGTACAAACCAATAAACCATTTTCCATATTAGAAGTGAAAAGATAAAAAATAATTCGCTGAAAATAACTGAATTTTAGCCCTATTGTATAGATTCATGTAAATACTCACCGTGAACTCATACATCGTATGCGTACACTTTATTTTCAAACGCCGATAAAATTAACCTAACACGTTAGTCTTACAATCACAACAATGGCTGGTCAGCATATTAATACTAGCGGGCAAACAAAAGCACAAATAATTTAGAGTACTTAAAATGAACATTCGTTGGCAGCGAACTCTCACGAAAAACAATTACTAAAGTTATGGCTACCTGCAGCCTCTCTGGAAGTTATATTTTAACACCATTTGAACGAAGTAATTCAACAATCATCTGTTAAAAGTGAATGAGCCTGAATTTGTGCAACTAGTGAGTCATGTGAGGCAGCTGATCTGCCGGGGTACTCACCAGGGCAGAGCTGCTCTTTCAAGGCCATGAAATCTTCATAAGCGGAAGTGCCACATCCTGAAACAATGAAAGCATTGGTCTTAGCTAAGAAAATTCGACAGATAATTTGCATGAACACTGTCTCAGTCTACTACTTCTGATGGAATATCCCCATGTAAATGTAGTTTTTACTATATGAAACTCGAATTTGGTTCAGGAACAAGTTATAGTTCAATGTCAATCTTATGCTCATTTAACGATGACTAAATTTCTACTCAAACTGTGTACAGAATATTTCTGAAGATCTGAAGCAGCCCAAACACTTAGAAGTTTTTCCAAAAATAGCTTGTATGCCAAAGCTTCCATTAGCCCCTCGTACAAAGTCCCCCAAATGTTCGGGATGCAGGAGTTCTCCGCAGGATAGGGGCGTCGGGTCTCTAGGCACGCATGCGCCATAGGTCTATCATACACAAACAAACAGCAGAGGATAACGACCCTCAAAGTTCAGTTCCAGTCAAAACTAAGCAAATTTCAGGAAGGGTGGCTTCATCCGGCTGTGTTAATGGCGAAACTTGCTCCGCTGAGGAACTCCATGTTCCCTAGCGGGTGTCCCTTAAACAAACATTGTATGGAGAGATAGAGTCGTCGTAAAAACCTTCCTAAGGTTAAATTTTACATAAGTTTCTGTTAAATGGGTAGTGCGCAAAACTAACGCTGGTATGCACAAAATTAAAAATCTCAAAAATCATCAAAAAAATTAAATTTATGCCAAAATCTGGGTAAAACCTTCTGCGCTTGATTATGGCATTTAGTTTCGTAATAAATTCTTGAAATGTTGAAATGTTGCACTTGTGAGTTCGAAGCAATACATGCGACTCGCCCCAGTAAGTATCTCTTCATTTACTTATACCTCGTTTCAAAACATGAGCACCAATGGAAGCATTTCGTCACGAGTGATGCTTTAATTGAGGCCAGTAGCGTATAGCTTGCGGTTCTACAGCACAAGTTCATACATTTAAATACAGAATTATGAACATTCGATCTCGTATGTGCTTAGTGGCTGATATTGTAGCGTTTTTCTATCATTCATCAATTTCAACCGAATGAATTTTAGTGTCGCATTACTCCTTATAATTTGGCATTTACCACATGAAGAGAACACAAACATAGGAAATTGGTTGGCAAAACTCGTGCGTTGCGCGACACTGCCTTTTGGGCAGCCTTTGCATTAAATAAACAGTGAAGCCAAATGCAGTAATTCCAAGCTGAGATTAAATAATGTTTGAGCCAATGGATGATATGAAAGCTTGAAGTAATTTGAAATCATTTACGATCTTTTCAATGCCAACTTTCCGTTCTTTTGCTAGCGATTCATTCTACATAATAGGTTATCAGCTGTCTAGTGAAACTTTCATTTTATGCATTTGATAGCGATAATCGTTCAAATTCTTTCAATATTAAATCTTCATACGCTCATTGTACTGCACACGTCTCCTGAGACGAGGTCACATCGTTATCTAATAATCTAAGCAGCTTATGTGTATACAGGTATATTATACACATATAATCGAGCACCATTTTCATCCATATTTCTTCGCTGACCAGAATCAGTGGCCTTCGCAACAAATGAATTCAATCTTGCATATCACTGAGATATCATGAACATATCAATGCTCGTAAAAGATACATTTCAAATAATAATGGAAGACCTATGAAACACTCCCACTACTGCACCCTCAAACAATGGGATTCAGCTCGCTATGCAGGAAAAATGAGCATTTTCTACGCCAGTTAGGAAGTAACTGAAGTCGGTCGTTACATTCTCGACTAAGCGAGTTGGACGTGGCGTATTTAAGGAAGGGAGCTCGCTTACTTCGACAGTTATGCAAATGCAGGCCCGCAACCACAAGAGTGGTGTTTGAACTCGCATAATCATTATTTCTTTTGCACGATTAAGACAGGAACTTGGAGAGCCGAGGCGCTCTTCGTCTCCTGATAACGACCCGGCGCATGGCGTCTCCGGTTCCGCACCACGGTTTACCTATCAACTGAACAGCTATCAAATTTTATGTCGCTCTTCTTCTGATAAAACAGGAATTCAGTGTTTTTATGAAGTTGCAGTTACTGAGACAGACGTTTTCAATGTTTTGTAAATTCAGTAAAACATCGTATCTTTACTTAATTTGGTAATTTTTAAAAGGATAAGAAAATAACGCAACTCTAAAACGTACATATAAATAGATTTGATTGCATGAGGTTTTACGACAGTATTCTCTGCATAATGGCTTTAACAGAAGTAGTTGGAAAGCCTGAAAAGAAATAAAATTTGAAGAATGAAGATACGATGGAAGTGAAGACACTTGGGTCAGTCCCAAGGGACCTCCACCCTCAGTATAAAAAATTGTGCTAGCATATTCAGCCGACTAATTAAAAATACCATACAATCCTGTGAAAGATATCTTCGCTTCAGGATGCAGCTTCAAGGAAAATTTTTATCTCAGAACTCGTAGTTTTGATAAACACGTGACCTGCACACAATGCCCAATTTCTTATAACTGAATTTTCACAGCACAGTTCATTGAGAACGTACAATCGACGTGAATTGCAGCATTAGGGCGTTGTTCTAAATCTACGAATTACGCCATTACCCCTAAAAAAATGACGCTCAGCGTGCTGAGAACAATCGTGGGATTCTTCCAAGAAACTTAGTCCAATATTGTGGGCACATCAGATCAGTTTTGAAACACAATCTTTGTGTAATAGTGGGGAGAAGACACAAAATGTTGAGCGAAGTGACAAACGTATGAAAATGAGCTCCTAAGGTGAGCTTCAAACTCAAGTTAAAAATACAAGTTTATGAATGAGTCCGGAAACGCAGCATACTAATAAAATCTGAAAACAAACGAAGTCTTGAGTTTACTCATTGTGTCACGAAGTCGCAACAGAATCGGCCCTACTCTTGTCATACGTGCTGTTAAGAGTGGCTGACCAAACACGCCTGTAAATCCTCTCACGCATTCCATAATACCCATTAAAAACGCTCTCCAACATTAGCTCACTAATTTATCAAGTATTTTAGGTAGAGAGCGGTGCAAAGCATCCAAGTTTGTCATCTCTTGTATTAACTACGTTCAAACGTTTAAATCCTTCCAATGTAATTCGAATTGTACGACAACAATCATGCAGGAACGATTCGTGAGGACGATACATACTCCAAATTCAGTTTACTCCATTTCAGACGAAGAAAATTTCCTCGCCTTCATTATTTACGTCACTTTCAGAAAACGAGGCTTCTAATTCCGCCCACTGATGTTCCAACTTAAGCTCCAGTGGAGCGATGCCTCAGCATTCTCGCATCAATTCATTTATTTGGCAGCGTTGTGACGGCGCGTGACCGTTAGTTAGAGCAGTTGCCGGCAACACCTCGCGCTCCAAGTGTCATCAGGGATTCTCGGCTCATTTTTGCCACTTTTTCATCATTCGATGCACCGCAAATCCCTCAATTTCCCTCGGCCTAAATCCCCTCAAATCCGCCATCATCAGGAAATTACTCTCCTCAAAATGGGAGGGAGCGGGCAACGCAACCCCATCCATTACGGCGGGCTCCTGCATTCGCCGCCTCCGATGTCTGAGAGCTTTCGCAGTTCTCACTCGGGAGCAATTCATAATTCGGTGATTGGCAAGGTACTGTATGAGGTATGAAAATACTTTCATCGTCAGTCGTAGGTTTTCAGCTTTTCAGAGGGAGAAGCAATTCACTCCTCGAACTTACTTTCATAGGAAGTGTAATACGTGCACTTCGTTAAGATAACATCGTTATGAATAGGTAATTTCAACTAAAGTTTAGATTATGTTGCACCCTCAAACAAGTAAATAAGGAAATAAACTTAAAAAATTAAGCGACACGAAAGAAGCAGCTGCAAATTCTGCCTAAGTACAAGTATGCTAACGTACGAGTACATATTTCGCCATTTTCTGCCGCTTGCGGTAGAAGAACTTGAAAGAAACGTGTAATTCATCTTCCTAGATGAAGCAGGGATGAGAATCTCGGTTATGCTATTGACGAAGGAGGAATTTATCCACTCGCGCTAAAAAATACTCGACAGTGCTAGAAATAATCATAAATGCGACTTGGTTGTCGCCCAAAGTGTTTCTTCAATGATAGAATCACATCGAAGCAACGAAACTGTACGCAGTTACGCTCTTGGAGAGGTAAAGGAGAGGAGTAATTTTCAGCACCACCGTGCAACACAGCGCAGTGACTACGGTGCTCTTCGGCACCAACAAATTGCAGCAACTGCACAGTCAATGTCTCCATAACATCATAAGGAGAACCAAATAGCTCTTGCGTGCCCTTCCTTCACACCTTTCATGCATCACTACTCCCTCTACATACGAGTAAGAATAAGTTAGCTGCCTAAATGTGTCACAGAGTATTCGGTTACCCGCAGAAGTATCGTCACAGACGCACAGATCTTCCTACACCAACAGTAGTAAATAAAGCTTTAAATTAATGAAAACACAATGCCTGCGTAAAATGCAGCGAGTTCAAAGTATTCCCACAATAATGAGCAGTTTTGTAAGCGTGGCGCATGACTCCTTAACACCTTGATATGGGCGTCCACACGTTGTGGGTAAGCCATGCAACCTTTACAAAATGCCTGGTCTTTTAGGGCCCTAACTAGCGTTCAACGAATTCCAAAAAAAATCAATGGTATAACAGTATATCTCTGAATTGTGGCATACTTGACGGGAGATAAAGGAGTTATATTTAAGAAGTTGAAAGATCTATGAAATTTGACAAAGGGCATGTTCCAGTACCCCCAAGTTTTATAACTATGCATTCATTTGAGTAGAATAAGGAAGAATTCAAATAATTAGTTGCATGCAGCTCTCAAAATTCCATCTTACGTTGTGTACTTCAGTATTCTAAATACTTGATGATAGCTGCACTCGTTGTTTTCTCACTACTACGTTCGGTATTTGCCGGAAGTTTGACCATATATGACGTAACAACCCGTTGTAAATACTGTAAATACCCATAAAATACTTACTCCGTCCAAGCATCGATTTTTAACAAATAGACTATTTAGCCAGCTCTCATGATTGTATTTTAGAGTCAAGGCTAAAATTAAAAGCGTAATTCTTCGTCTCGTAAAAGCACCGTATTGCATCCATTAGACGATATTAATATTAATGCAACATGAAATTCTACTCCTTGCGCGGAGAAGTCTGCGGAGTTTTTCCTCCTCTTTCGAGCTCATTATTTCAGTAACTGCATTCGTCGTATATTTTGCGCGTGGAATAACAGCCAGCTCTTGAGCGATATTTCCTTTTCCGTACAGAAGCATGGAGATAAAACTTCAAATAACTCTTGCTTGAACTCGAAAACTTTAAACGATACGTCCAGCAATGGCATTCACTGTCACAAATAATGCGAAGAGGGTGTGTGAATCACTGTGAAAACATGGCCGGCAGACTACGTACGCTGGAAGGAAGGGGCGTCGTGCTCGTTTCATTAACGGCGTTGCAAAACGAGTTCTCGTCGCTGATATCTACAAGAAAAACCCTTCTTATAAACAGAATTGAGTCTTGAGTACTTGGATATGAGAAATGTGTAAAGGGTATGAATAAACGTAGAAGACGAAAAGAATGTGAGAAATTATATGGATTTGCGAAACCAGGAAACACAATAAGTTTCTAAATTTGTATGATCTACGTTTATTTGTACACGAGACAGGCCATGTAGTCGGCAGCTCGCCAGAAAATGACGCTATTTTGGATTGGCATAACGCTGACAAGCTCGACATGTTTCCTTTTGAGAAAAGAATGCACTCCTGAGCTTGAAGGCTAACTTACCATCTTTACTTCCAAACGGTAGATTTTTATTGCTAACAAGGGTGTAAGAGTCGCATGATTTTGAGTTGGTAATTCCCGAAATAAATCTGAGAGGTCGAGGTACAGATCAAATCACTGTTACACTCTCGTCAAAGCACTTCTTCATAAAATATTTCATAAGATCATATAGGTTCATGTTCAGAAGCCCTCACTAACAAGGTCCGGTGCTGACTTTGCTTGCCTAGTATAAACTGTATTCAGTCTTCATTTGCACAAAGCTGTAACGATCCTTCAACATCATTGCATGCAGCAGTTCAGCTGCTCTGAAGGTTTCAACCGTGTTGAGATAAGGATCTTCTCCTTTCAGAATTCCCCATCCATTTGAACTCTACGCTTTGTACTTGACCACATGAATACTGTTTGCACTTCTATCAGCAGTACAAAATACGAAGTGGCATATTTATTCACGCTTCGATTTCTAACTCATGAAATTATGAGTGAATATGAAGAAAAATTATTACACAATAATTGCTTACGAAGAATTACCTTTCATCGTTTCCATACGCTTGTTGAGTATTCAGCGTCATTTTCACCCTGCACTCTATTTTAGACTCAAGTCTCATATCCTCCAGCCCATTTTTTTACGATCTATACTTCCTCAAAACGACGTCGTGTTCAAATATCACATCCTCATATTTTTCAAGGATGCGTGAGAACATTTCATTACCTCACGTCAAATGAACAGACATTCTCGTTTGAAAACCAAATAAAATTGGCCTCCTTTTGGTGCCAGTGTCAAAAACTCCACGGAGATAATCTTCCAGTTTTCGGTCTCTCAAGGGCATGAAAATAATTGGACCATTCCTGGCGAAGAAAATGAGCAATTCTGCACCCACTTTAATATCTTTTTCATGAGGTTTCCAGTGCAATTAGAGCTGCCAAGTGGCCAGATAGGAGGTCTTAGAGGACCTGTCCGGTCGAATACAGACAGAGACGGAATTTGGAAAACTCTCTAAATTTTATAAAAGTGCATTTATAACCTTTCTGCACTCATATTGAAACGAGCAGGCACGTTTTGTGTGTGCTCATAAGCTTTTCGTTTTTTTAAATCAAACTATCTTATTAATAAATTTCTCGAATGGATTCAGTAATGGGAAAATGAAACCTTTCAATGAAAGTAATTGAAAAGGCTGTAAGAAACAACTTGTTTCCATATAATTTTAATTAAATTAAAAACTTTCGAGCGTAGATATCACTCTATTTTAATTCACAAGCGCAATCGTCGTTCAATGATTATGACAGCTAGGAACCACTTCAAATACTTGTTTTTGCTTTTTCAATGTAGCAAATTGGTTTCTAACTTTATTCTTTTGTCATATCGTAAGAATTGAGTATTGAACTGTTTCTGAATCAAATTTGAAATTTGTATTTTTTTTTTTTTCTACTGAAGATGAGTGATGTCTACGCTCCAAAGCTCTAGGTTTCATTGAAATTTTATGAAAACAATATGTTTCTCACAGCCTTTTTAATTACTTCCAAGCCATCTTGTTTATAGTATTAGAAATTCACTTGAAAATCGCCACAGAAGTGTAATGTTACAATAGTTCAAACTAAAAAAGAGCGAGAGTTACGTCGTGTCGCAATACAACTCAGCGCAGAATTCCAACGCTGTCTAAAGCACGGCAAATGCATCGCAGTTAAATCATTCATAGGGCATTTGGAGTGCTCTTACATTATTTGAGGAGTAAGTACATGCAGACAGACTTGTGCTATATTCACAAAAAATGATGAGTTCTTGATGTGAGTTCTTTCTCTATAGATGATATGGACGACGACGACGGCAGCTTAGAACACTATACAAAAGCTAAGACAATTAAGAATGAAGCTAAGAAAATTATAAATTAAAATAAGAGACTTACAAAACCTGCTACTAAAAAAGTTCATACAATAACTAATTATCAAATGAATAGACCTAATGTAAGTGCGAGATACATTGGCAGATATCGTGACATAACTCTTCCTCTGCATAACTCTTCGAAATCTAAATGCTCTGTCGGATTTACGGCATTATGTGCGGCTTCGGGTGAATTGCACGAAAATTAAGGTTTTGTGGAAACATAAGTTACCTTAACATTATCCGAGTTCATAGCCTGTAAGGGATGTAAACGTTATCTCTCACATGCTATGAATCAGAAAATATAGGTTAGTTGAAAAATCACAAAAGAAATTAACTTGCCATCAGTTCATGGTGGGCAGTTTTGAACAGTAATGTTGGAAGAGGAAACGAACGTTCAGCCAATAACAGGAAAATAGTCCGAAGTACGAATTCTAAGGGTGCAACTGCACCATATGAGTCCCCAATGATCAAAATTCTTAATCGACCGCAACGAGTCCCAAACGGCCCAAACAGATACCATGAGTCCCAAACGGCCCAAACAGATACTATGAGTCCCAAACGTCCCAAGTGGAGAGCACCAGGCGAGTGCCGCCCCGTACAACCCCCGCATCTCGCGGCGGCACTACGGGAGTCCCGTGGAGGGCAGGCAGGGCACCGCACACAGAATGTGGAGGCTGAGCGCAGGCAGCAGACGGCTCAGTTGTACCCAGTCTAACTTCTTCCCCGGAACATGCCACTGGTCAACAAAAAAAAAGTTTCTCGATTGGAAAGTAATGGCTGTTGCGGACTAATTTTAAGATGCTTAATCCTAATCTGGTCTAAGATTTGCTCTATCACACATTTTTGCGCTATCATCATACCCCAATTTTAGATAGTTTTCTCCAAGTATTAACTTTTCACTCTTCCGCATTTATTGCAGGTTGCTTAAAAATATCCCTGTTTCTTGTGTTATTGGTACAGTAGAGTTACAACAGACCACTGGGCGAATATGGAATGGCCCCAAGAAAGAGTTTGACGCCTGGTGAGAAGAACATCATCAATGGCTCTCTTGTTCAGAGTAAAAAGATAGTCTTTCCTCTCCGACACATAAAACTTGCTAAGACGAAACAATTTGTGTACGCCCTTGATCGCAATGGGTACTACTTCTACTACATATATTCAACATTTCTAACTCTGAGTGATGAGAAGACAAAAGGTACGAGTATTTGATGAAACTCAGATAAGAACACTCCTCAGACATGCCCACTTTGTCACAACAATGAATACAGGAGAAAGACTAGAGCTTCGGATCTTTCTCTGATGTAATAAAGAATTTCCTTGGGAACAAGATTGCTGACAACTATAAAGAAATTATGGAGGAACTGCTTCTGAGTTGTCTATTTCTTGGAAGTAGAATGAGCATCAAGTTGCACTTCTTACACAGTCATTTGAGTGATTTTCCAGAGAACCTCGGTGATGTTAGTGAATAGTATGGTAAAAGCTTTCTTCAAGACATTATAGTTATAGAAGAACGCTACCAAGGCAGATGGGACTGCAACATTATGGCCGACTACTCTTGGTGCTTGAGGAGGGATGTTCTAGATGTTGTACATGACAGAATATCGCAAAAAGGAAGTAGATGTAGCTTTAACTTAATCATAAATAATAACATTTTGCACATCTCTGCATGTATTTCTTTCACTATAAGCACAAAATTACAAATTCCCATATCTATCTATCTATCTATATGTATACATAGATGTACATCTATTTATAATATCATATCTGAAAACCTGGATAAGTTGGACAAAAACTAAAAGTATATTAGGATTCAGCGCACCAACATTAACTAGTATTCGCTCGAAAACAAAGTGTAAGGAAAATTGTGTTTACCAGTGTTAGTTAGTATAATTTTGGCCACAAAAGTGTTTCTGTCAATTATTTTATAAATTCCCCGCAGTGGCTGCAAAAAAATTAGACAGTGATTACGTGACCACCTCGTCCATGTGAACAGTAAATAAAAAGTGCTCTGCTGGATTGAATTGAATGTCAATTCTTTCTCGATATCTGTGGCTCCTAAAAAGTGGAAATTGTTGTTGAAGTATTTTCATCGGAATTTTCAAAGATATTTACTGTAAATTAGAAAAAGTCATGCGACGTATAAAAAAATACGTGAGGACAATATTTATGGGCAGAATCACCGCTAACAAAAATTTTCTACTACGGTCTGCATTACTCGCGCACAACGGACATTTCGATTAAATTAATCTATACGTAGAGAGGAAGCCTATTTTGATGTTCTCAGATGCGAAATTCTGAAATAGAAAGAGTTTGGCATTTACCTTTTAGTAATAAAATGCCAAACTCGAAAGTATTTAGCATTTTACCCCGAGAGTTTGCGTAACAACCTTATGTAATTTTGATTTACACCGCTACAAAGACATGTTCCATGGTTAGTAACCTAATCATCTATTTCACTTTAATGGACAATTGTTTTCCATTATAATTTGATCACAACAATAATTTTAATTCAATGCAAATTAAACAGAAGAAGTCCGACTATAATTGAAGGATTGCAATCTGTAGTACCTTCAATCTGATTTACATCTCTGACCGCTTCAGAGTCGACCACTCCCAAAAAGCACGGCAAATGTTTTGAAACTTCCAGCGGACATTCCTCTTGAGACGCTCATCGTCTTAATAACGTTAATAGTGAAATATTTCTTGCAGGAAAAGCTCACTCAGAGAGGGAGCTCAAATTTGCAAAAATGGAAGCCAATTTCAATTCGATTCTTTCCTTCAGAATTTATTTCGAGTGAAACCATGAGAACCTCGCAGAAGTTGTGCGATCGCTCGGTTAAAATGAACTCATCCTTCAAGACCAGCCTTGCATGCAGTACTCTATGCCCCTGCGAAGGTGGGACTCGAGGCACATAGTACATCAATAATGTGGTACAATGGAGATGGACTACCACGCGTTATGGAGGGCCTTCATTCCTACGCCAAGACTGAGCGGCAAACTTCCATCATTTGACTCCACAATCGCCATAGTTAAGGAGGCTCAGCGCATTAAGGACCAGCCAACCATCCGAATGCTTAGGCCAGATTCTTCACGGCAATTAAGGACTTGAATTCTTGTTCCTTTTCTTCACTCATCAGCAATGGGTCTTCACTTTTTAGCAGAAAAATTGCAATGGCTCATCATTTATTCTTGTACAGTTTCCAGCTTCATAACATTTTCATAACTAATCAATTCACAACATACAATAAATAATGACAAAATACGTGTTTCAGAGTAGATGTACAAATCATCACATAATCTAGATTTGGTATTCCTCCTTTTTAGAGTTCCCATACACACAGGCTCAATTGCATTGACTTTTCATACCGTGCAGCTGACACTAATTCAACGAAAATGGCATCATATATTTGTTCTCGAAACAACTTGAACCGCACGCTTTACAAAATATGTACGATGAGCTTCAAATAAGGCACTTCACAATCATGAAGTAATGGTATCATAGACTCGGCTGAAGATTCTGACTAACGCTAATTTATTGCGGAAGGCTCATTTTAGAATCATGACACGTTTATGAACCAGAAACGACTTTCACACCAGCTACTGCAGGTCGTGGCGACGCGCTTTGGAAAGATCATAGGAGCGACGGAACATCGAAGTTTTGTGCGACGGCATGCAGCTCAGACGAGGCGACGAACGAGTTCCACTGAGCACCCCTGAGTGTTCATCAGAAGAATTGTCATCTGCAATGCATGGGTCCACTTACACTACAATAACAGCCCACGAGAAATGATGACTTAAAACATGTTCTTCGTAATGGTTCAGTGGAATATAACAATCTATTTGATATTCAGTGTCAGAAAGCAGCTTGCTATCGGCAATATACACGTTGCTAAGTTACACGATTGGCGTCATTTACGAGCAATAAAATACATTATTTATTTACAAACTATTTTGACTCGCCTTGGCCACCACACCGCCACCTTTGACGCCAGAAAGTAATTTCGAGATCATTACCCAGTGTTCTGGAGGCGGCAAATTGCGCTTTGCACGTCGTATAGTAAGTGAATTTCCGTGGTGGTATACTTCACCTTGAATACCATTTTTGTTGCTTATTTGAGAAAAAAAGAGTTAGCAACATAGCAGATCATAGCTGCACTTGAGGCAGACTTACGACGCATCACAACGTAGCAGCAGACTTACGACGCATCACAACGTAGCAGCAGACTTACGACGCATTACAACGTAGCAGCAGACTTACGACGCAGCACAAAATAGCTACAGACTTACGACGCAGTACAACGTAGCAGCAGACTTACGACGCAGCACTACATAGCTACAGACTTACAACGCAGCACAACATAGCTACAGACTTACAACGCAGCACAACATAGCTACAGACTTACGACGCAGCACAACGTAGCAGCAGGCAAACGACGCAGCACAACACAGCTACAGACTTACGACGCAGCATAACGTAGCTACAGACTTACGACGCAGCATAACGTAGCTACAGACTTACGACGCAGCACAACGTTGCTGCACTTAAGGCGGACTTACGACACGGCTTAGTACTAATTGCACTTCGTGAGTTGGCGTGCGCATCGTAGCCAAATAACAGGGATCAGGCTCAGCAATTAGACGGCTGATAGAAATTAATGCTTCCACGGACAATAAAACGGCGATGGCATCGCAAGGTAATTGGAAGTGGCAGGTCATAAAGGCAGATTTGAGGCAATTGATGGCGGCACTTGTGTGGATACGATTCATGAAAGTATTAAAATGACGAGTTGTATTTTATTCTATTTTTTTTTGTTTCTGCTCTACACAACGAACTCCTCACAATGGATTACTTTGATAATATCGCAGGCAAAGAACAAGGCCCTGAGAGTAAAAGTTGATAACGATCCATACATATTTTATGCCGCGCATATACTTGTAAGAATGCAGATTACTTTACATAAGCAAATAACATATAGGTAACTCGAATGTTTTTTTGCCTACAGCAGTCAACGGCTGCATGTATTTTGTAACTTAACAGGTGACGGTTCAGAAAAGAAATGCAAGCGGAATGAAAAAAGTTACCCTAAAAAAAAAACTTGCACATTTATCCCAAGCTCAAATGAAGATATGGTCAAAATAATGAAGCAAATGGGTACGGAGAACGGAAACGTATGTGAAATTCTAAGGTAATGAAGTCATTTTCTGGAGGCGGCGTACTTGAAATTGGTGCCTGCTCAACTGCCCTTGCTGTACGCTCAGGACTCTCGTCGTATGCAGCACGCAATGGAGAGGCCAGCCTGCAGCTACGTGCACGCCACGTTATCCCTCATCACGCTAATAAACAATCTCAGCCACATTTTGGTTGAGTCGTAAGTATACAAGAACTACGAAAATAGGCAAACAATGCGCACACCTATGTAATCAATAATTTTGTGCGAATTTCAAATATTTATCGCGTATAAAATTAATTTTTCATCACTATATTACAGCTATCGTTCGGAGCACGAGCACTAAATCACAACTGGGCTAGAAAATTTGTACAACATTAGTTTCGCCTGGTTATTAGATTATTCAATACAGGAGTATAATAACATCTTCCCTTTAAAAGAAAATTCTTTGAGCCTAGACTTAAATTTTAGAGCGGTCTTTAATCTACGTCGAATGTGAAGAAACTTTACACACTATGGGAAATATAAAGACAACGTTCGTGGTTACACAAGGGCGTCGTATGAACAAAGAATCGCAACTAATAATTTTGTTTATCATGAAACTCTCCGTTCTTGCGAACAAATATCATAACTCTTGAAAGAAAATTTTGGTAAATATTAGAAGATCAGGAGTAAGAATTTTCTCTGTTACACGACGTCTGGTTTTTGAGCGCAAATCGGCATTGCCAGCCACAGACACAGCATGTGCGTATGGATACACTTTTCCAGTCGGGCAGAACTTTACTTCTCAAGCTTTCAGAATTCTGGATAAAAATTAGCGAGGAATTGCCCGGTTCAATAATGGTTTACATCATTATTCTGGACAGTTTAACTCTACACAGATACTTACTTACACCCTCAAATTTCTGTATTTTCAAACAAGATATGTTTACACGGGTAATTATAGAAATAACTAGTTCTTTCTCGGCATCGTAGGATTGTGGAAAAATTTTACGAGAACCTTTAATTAAAAGCATTTATCGTCAGAGATTTAAAAATGTCTGTACTTAGACTGAGGAAATTTTAAGATGCTTCGATTTAAGACTTCAAATAAGAAATTATTTCCAGATGAAGCTTCAGGTCATGTATTAAAAGTCTTTTGTATGGAAGAACTGCCTTCAGGTCAAGTTTATGGAACTGACTTCTGCCATCAAGCCTCGGCTGTGATGACTATCTTAGAATGAAAATATTGAACGAAAAATTTTGTAACACGATAGTTGTTTTGGTTTGATTAGTTCGTTCTTAAGACTGAGGAACGGTACATGATATTCATTATTCTTAGCGCTTGAGCAATACGAATAAACGAGTAAATTTCAGGTATACGGGATGAAATTTCAAATATCGAAGTACTCGGCTCCTCAAATCTTTGATGCACACCATCCTCATGTGACCATGATACAATACGGACGCTTAAAAAAGCAAATTATTACCGGCGGCCAGAGAATTCACCTCATTAATCGAATGAATTCTCCACATGGTGGTCAATAATGTCACACAGTCGTTGCTTTGCTCACGCACTTTTTTAATAGGAGGAACATTTGGAGTGAAAGAAAGTTTCACCGAACTGTGCGCAGAGTTGACTTTTGGTATTCAGTAGTACTTGCATGACAGCGCTCGCTCGACAACAGTATATATTTGTTCCTAATTATATTTGTACTTCCCAAATTATCACTTTACTCGGATCAAAGACCTTAGGCTCATGGGTGTTGGCTTCACTTCGAAAATCATAAGCTTGCAATGATTGGTGGGTGAGCAAGTCTTCCTCATTGCTACTAAATTTTGTTGTGATGTGCAGATGAATTTGACTGCAGAGGGTAATGAGTTTTGCGATGTCGATCGAAGAGCGAAATTTTCACTCAGAACAGGCATGGAATATTGCTACCAAGAGATGATGAACCACACAACTCTATGATTAAGCAGTCAATAAAATAAAATGGGAGCACAAATACTTCCAGATTTGGACTTGATAAGTTACGTAGTGAGCTCAGTAACCGCCTTTTTCGAAATATCTTATTTTCGTTTCAAATTACCCATTTAGATTTCCCAATTCCTTAGTTTTTTCGAAAAAATTTCGGAAGTATTTAAAAATTTTCAATCGTTTCAGTCAACAGCTCATCATTCAACTTGTTCCACGACCACAGCGTGACCAGGCCGTCTTGATAAAGCCACACAAAGTATTCATGACACCACTGACAATTTACGCAAGAAATCCATAACACTAGACATAACCACAGCATGTATGTGTGTATGGGCTGCTGCGGTTGAGCAAATCTTCAATGCTCAAATACGCAACTGAATAAAAATGTAATGTAAATCAATTACCTGTGAGATGAGAATTCGGCAGCGCTAGTTCATTCGCGTCTAGCGTTTGTTTTTCTACGTCAGTCAACACAAACAAAAATTCATGAGGTTCAGTTCTCACTAGCTAGTAAGTACAGCGTGGACTCTACCGTCAGTGTCGCTGGCACACTTTGTTTGAATTTAGGCAGTAATAAGGCGCCGCTGAAGTAAACATAAAATGTACAGCAACCATACATTGCGATGATATTGACTTCGGTTGTCTATGATCAACGCGTAATTAACGCAGTCCACCGCCCCCAAAAAAGTTAGAGAAATTTAGCTACAAGTACATTTTACTGCGTTTTATTTCAAGTAACTAAGAGCATGGACCTTTAAACTGTAAAAAATACAAACCTTTCGCAATCTAACGTACAATCGGTTGTGACTGGCAGAAAATACGAGTACTGTACTACCGAAAAAATAGCATCACGATTGCATGCAGGCATGAATTTGACCAGTGTTACTCCGGTGCAAGGAGCCTAGGGTTGCTGCTTGGTGGGCAGTGGGCGCCCGAACTTCCCTCTCAGATCCCGCTCGTTGCCGCTGTGCGACGCAACCTTCAGCTATTGATCACCGCAAGCAAGTTTCACAACTATCCCAATCGAGCTACGATTTTGCCAATGTTTCGCTCCAAATGTTCAGTTTGACTCAATGGACCGTTGTATGCCGAATCCGATTTCATGAACCTTAAAGTGTACTGCTCCGATTACATGGCTCTACAACTTTTCGATTTGGATTCAAAAGAATTAATGAACTAAGAGAACCCGAATACTACGCTACAATCAAGTGTCGTCCGAGTCTATTTTTTCTTCTAAACAAATATCGTATCTATGATACAATAGAACACCGTGGCTTAAATTCTTTTAGTTTCAAAGTTCATGCTTAGAAATTTTCCGTACTTAGAATGTTGCAGTACGAGTCTAGCGTTGTAGCAGAAAGCCTAAAAGATATCTAATGCCGTTTTCTTGTTCCAAGTGAAAATTATTCACGTATGACTCGAACCTTATTTGAGCATCAAATAACAAAATTTTTGAATACATATTTCACATAAAGGGTTAGGGAAAAACGGTGCAGAATTTCACACCTACTGAAAGGTGGCAAACTGAGCACTTTTGTCTGTATTAAATTTTGTGAAAAAATGATTTTCGAGGTATTAGTTGTTTAATGTTTGAAAGGATGAAATTCGTAAACGAAATTGACCGCAAAAATAATTTATATGTTTAATTTACAGAGATTTTTCAAAGTTTCCACCACCCACATTAATACACGTCGATTTTGGGGGACCCATGAAAAGGCTTGTTTCTTCGACGTTTGTGGAATGAGAAGATCTCGTCGAAAGAATTGTAGAGGCTTCTGGCGATATTTCTGAAATGCTGGGCCTTTTCTACAATATCTGGCAGTCCATAAGTCGAAGATATCACAAGTGGGGAACTCACAGTTATTGAGATCATCATCGCTGGCATCTCCACCGCTGAAGTCTCTGAGTGAACTGTTTCAACTCAATTCGCTGATCATTTCAGTATTTCCGACTACGGTAGCTCAATTTTCAAGATCTAACGTAACGAAAATTTACGTTAGAAGGCGAAATTAGTACGAATTCATTTATTAAATCGTGAAAAGAAACGGTAACGGCACCAGGAACACACGTGCGTCTGTTGCGTCGCACAGCGCGAGATAAGCGAATGTGCACTCCAGCTAACGTCCATAAAGAAATACACTGATACTTCGGGAGCACAATTCCGGTGTAGCGAGGCTTTGTCCCAAGCCTGGATGCCGGGAAGATGGACTAGCCGGAGTTTGCTAAGGAAAACGACCTCTTGCTGCTAAACTGTGTTACAAGTTCACAGAAAATAAACCAACTTTGATGCTCAGAATTGAGGCGAGTGTTGTGAATTTAAACTGGAGAATTAAAGCTGGTGTGAGTCCTGCGAAATGAAATTGCAGAATTTTGGTGAGTTTTGAGTTCAAATTTGATCTTGGATGTAGGAACTTGCGAATTTGGGCAAGTTCTGTGCCTAAAGTTGACAAGTTTTCTAAAAGCTGAGTATTAACAAGAATGAATATTCATGAGAGTAAATTGCATCCATCTCATGCATGGAACGGTCGCTAAAATTCATTATTTAGCGGTGCAAGTCCTTTTGATGAATATTATTCATCAGAATAAAACAATTACATAGAAAAAATGACACAACATGCAATTATCTACATAATAAGCGAATATAAGAGCACAATCTCAAACTGACTTTGGGAAAACAGTATCAGTAGATTTCTGTAGTCTGGGTAACGTAATTGCGCAACAACTTCAGAAACACAAGTAAACTTGCACAGAAGAGCGCCAGCTTTGCAATTCAAAAATTCTAAATCTATTCTGTCATTCCATACAATCATTTGATCTGCTCAAGTTACGTGCAAAAATTCACGTGAAGGCCTCTGTTCATAAGCGCTCAAAAACTGTTTTTTCTAGATTAGGCCTTTTTACGTCGAGTTCTTCAAGTTTTCTGATGTGCCTGGCCTATAAATTTTAGAAAATTCCTCACCCCGTCGGCCTCCTACCAGTCCGGCAAATTAATGCCTTTCAATTACCCCTTTTGATTACTCTAATGCAATCAACGGACATCAAACGCAAAAATTCATTAATGTTGTACGGCTTAAAATTTCCCTACGATAAAATCCTTTGGTGGTTAAACGAGCGAATTATTTTACGGCCCAATAACCTACACAAATGAGATATACGAATAAGTTCGTTTGTTCTAGCACAGAAAACTCTTACACGAAAAATGTGTTCTTAATGAAGGATCATTGAGAAATATTAGAGTCATATCCAATCTTACGAAGACATAATTCGTACGGAAAATATTTTATCGCTTCATACATCAGACATTCTGCAGTAACGGGGGCAAAGATATGACTAAACCAGGTAACCTAAAATACCGGGCTTATTTGAGCACGTAGAGCCTGATGCGTACCAATTATTACGTTTGTAATTATTACGTCTGGTTGAAAATAATTATCGAGTTTACCAATCGCGTCTCTCCAAAAACGTCTTTAACGGATGTTGAAAGCAGCTCAAGGGAAGAAAAACATGGACAAAAAAGGATAATAAGTTGTGCAGACACTCAAGTACGAGGTATTGGCGGGGAAATATGGCCTCCCCAGGCAAGGAAAGATAAGGCCTGCCTACCCACAGAAACATGAGGCCTGCCTACCCACAGAAAGAGAAGCCCTGCCTACCCTCAGAAACATAAGGCCTACCCACAGAAAGAGAAGGCCTGCCTACCCACAGATAGAGAAAGCCTGCCTACCCAAAGAAAGAGAAGGCCTGCCTACCCACAGAAACATAAGGCCTGCCTACCCTCAGAAAGAGAAAGCCTGCCTAACTGCATAAAAATAAGCTCCATCTAACTACGGCAATAACTCAACAAACACTCCAAGAAGCGTCGCAATGTTGCAGTGGTTCCCACAGATCTGGCTGAGTTGAGCTGATTCCCTCTGACGAGGACAGGCACTCCAGGATCGACGCTTATAATTCCTTCAAATTTCCCAAAAAGAGCGCAAGCCCTTAAATTCAATTGAAAATTCCTCTACAACATACCTCAATTGAAGGTTGAAAATAACGCTGAGTCGGGGGCTCTCAAACTGAAAGTACTAAGGAGCAAGTAAATCTTAGCTTAACTCGGTGACCAACAATTGTTACTCAAACTCAGAATACTATCATCAAGGACTAAAATGCTCGCTTGAAGCTCAACACGCATTATCATACGTACATTTACAGCACTCATATAATTGCTCCGTGAATAGGCGCAATCAGGTCAACGTTAGAAACTGATCAAATTTACCTTAATGGCATTTTGAATGGAGTTAAAATACACGGTGCACCAACAGCCCGCGTTTCCACGCTCAAAAATGAAAAACAAAAAAGAAACCTCCGGTGCATAAAGATTTCGCTGCGACGAAAACATCGAGAGAGCAGAAAACAGGTAAGATCAAATAGCGGTTTGAAGCGAGCAATGCCGGAGGTAACGACCCCGCCCTGTAACTTTGATGATGAAACCCGAGCAAGGTTACCGGAGCCGGAAATTCGGGAGCGTTCCGGGATGAGGGTGCGAAGAGGAAGGTGGGGGGGGTGCTTTCCCTTAGGATGAAAGGGGGATTTCAAGGGAGCGCCTGCCCTCAGAAAAAGAAAAAGTAAGAAGATCGAAATGAAACACAAGCAAAGAGAGTTTGAAGTAATGGAGAGAGCGGACGCAAGAACAACTTGAAAAGCTGGGGTCACGTGAGAAAAATTTGCAATGAGCCATTTTTCTCGCTCCCACACGCACTAACTTCGGCTTTCGTTCTTTACCTCCCAAATATTTATCCCAAATCATTCTTCATCCTTCACCTTCTTTAACGTTTCTGTTACCTTATCGTCCTGTTACTCTAACCTAAAATAGATAAAAAAAGTCAAGCAGACATACGAAGAGGGAAAAGCACGCCTAGATTCAAGC
>VOMN01066435.1:0-13408 GCA_014899125.1 Orchestia grillus | reverse complement strand
AGCTTGCTACATCTCGAGAAGGGGAGGCTGAGCTTGCTACGTCTCGAGAAGGGGAGGCTGAGCTTGCTACATCTCGAGAACAGGAGGCAGAGCTTGCTACATCTCGAAACAAAAGGGAGCTGAGCGGGCTATATCTGGAGATAAATTGGAGCTGAACTAGCTCTATCTCGAAATAAAATAGAGCTGAGCTGGCTATATCTCGAAATATAATAGAGCTGAGCTAGCTATATCTCGAAATAAAATAGAGCTGAACTAGCTATATCTCGAGATAAAATAGAGCTGAACTAGCTATATCTCGATATAAAATAGAGCTGTGCTCGCTTCGTGTAAAGCAAGCAGGTTCAGATAAACCTGTAAAAGAGAGCATATTTATCATACTTTCATTATATCATGTAACAAAATATGTTGGAGCTGGGTCCATACATAAAACTGTACATAATTAGAATGGAAAGCACTGATTTTATCCAATCAATGTTGAATATGAGTTTCAAGAATGAAAATACCAACACTTATCACTTTTTCCTTAAATCGATTCAATTCTTTCTCAGGGTAGAGTCTAATTGTGAACAGCAAGGAAAACGAAAAAAAATTCAGATGATGTTGGAATAACGTACGTTGCAAGTGTCTTTTCCTTCATGAGCACACCTCATTGCGAATGGTGAGAGCCGCTTGGAAGCATTCAATTAGGCAATTAAATTAGATTACCAGTTAATTTAAAGCCCTCTTATCCACGTGATGTGCGTTTCAGAAAGAGCAAAGAGAAGGGATCGTTTAGCATGGACTGCATAAATGGGGAATCCATTCACACAGTGTGTTCCAAAACAGGATCCCCTATGCACAAAAACAGCAAGTTATGAATGAAAAGTAAGAAACAACGAAGAAGAGATAGGGAAAAAGGTGTGAAAATTGGAAAAAGCAGAGTGGACATGAAAAATAGAAGTCCGGAAGGCTTATCTATAGCGGAGGTAACCTAAAAGTGCCCCTTTCAGGGACGCCAGTCCCCATAGAGTATGACAAACAAACATTACCCTTTTGCCTATCCTATGCCATCTGAGGGGATTTAATAAAGCGGCAGAGTTACAAAGCTGACAGTAAAATGGAATTGACGAGTGCCAGAGAAATGACAGAGGGAACTTTAAGTCAGCCCCAGTTACCTTATTTGAGCACGGGAAATCATATAGACAGGTAGGTACTCGTACTCTTGTTGTCAAGGCCAGTATTCTGTTACATGAGCTTCTACCCAAGGTATTCTAAATACCGCTAATTATAATAGAACCGATCATCAATCCAGCAAGCAAGCATAGCTAATGGGAGGGATTTTTCAGTCAAGACGAGCTGCTAGCTGCGGAAACTTTCACAGGCGATGAAGGCTCGGAAACTGAAAATCTCGAGCTTTGGTAAAATGCAGCGTGTGGAACTAGGTGCTGATTCCGTCAACGATGCGCAAGCGTTTTAAGTTTAACACACTGACAACCACAGAATTTAACTTACACGAACGTGAATTTTGCGCGCGTAGCCTTTGCGCAGAGGATCGTCAGATTCGTAGGTGCGAGGAATTCATAATCAGGGCGTGAATTTATCATCACCCAGTTCGAATATAAAAGACTCTTGTTGTTCATACTTTTCTTGATGAACTGAGTAATTAACTACACAACCAAAATACTTAAGAGGCTATCGCGCATTTGTCGGTTAATTAGACCTTTATGAGTTCCATAGTGGTATAACTAATACTGTCTACACATATTCGATTATATCTCACAACGCAAACCAGACGTGACATACGATAATGACTGTAGTTTGCGCTCAAAATGTCATCAACTGGATTCATTATCATAATTTTACTTGTTTAGCAATATCAGACCCTTCAGTGCGAGAACGCACAATTAAGAAATAATGCTCTGGAATAGCATTTCTACTATTCACGCATAAGACTGTAGTGCCCAGAAAATAGTACAACTCCGTCTAGGTACCACAATAGAAAAATTAAACCCTAACACTGTTTTTTTCGGTACATAAACACGCGTGTCATCAGCTCATTCATCAACAAACCTAACTCTGGACCTCAAAGGCCTTTAACCTGTTAACGGTCACCGTCCAGGTGGCCGGTGTTCCATTCACACGGCATGTGTAATCGACAGCGACCGTGTGAATGCAACATCCACGCGGACATCATATGATGTCAATACCCGTTAACAGGTTAACTTAGGATGGAAACGATGAAGACTCACCTGACGATGCTCATGGTGGCGAAGGAGTGGAGGTCACTGTAAGCTTCGTCCACGTACACCTGCTTGTACGACGTGTATGGATACCTGGCCACGAGATAATAGCGTCAATAAAACTACTCGGAAAGAGGCTAAAGGAGAAACAACCTCAACTGTTTTGGTTAATATCTAATAATAAGTAACGAAGGTTGATTTACCTCCAAGGTTCAGAACTCACATCAGTATGATATACATGCACCAAATTAGGTACTCAAGCTCAGAATACCACCGCTTATGACTACTATCACACATCCACTCCATAACACTCGTTTGGCATCGCATACAAACTTCTTGCCTAACTCCTCAAAGAATTTTTCCGACAAGGCCGGGCGGTGCCTTCACAAGGTCTGTGTCATCGACTGTGACCGTGTGAATGCAACAACCACAGCCCCAAACATTCCCGGGATATTTTGTTAAGGGGTTAAATACCTAAAACTTAGGCTCTACGTCTCCCGGTACAATTGCTCGAAAGTCGCACAGTTTTGAAAAATAAAAATCTATCAACCAATGTTTGATAACATGATTAAGATCTTTCATCCCAGTATTCATGCACATAACTCCAGAGCCAACGTGCCATGGAACCTCATGAAACTAACAACATATTTCACAGTAATTCTTTCTTGAAAGTACTCAGCAAAAAATCTTAAATCAACTTGATCAATGTATTCATCAAGTCGCAAACCTCTCCAGGAAATTCTTATTCATATCTACCGTGTTGTATGCACAACACAACTAAGCAAAACTCTGAAATACGACACACTTAATTGTTTTAAAGCACCAATAAAAAATTTCGGACGATTAAAAACCAGGGCTTCGTCCTAAAAACTCTCAACTCTTGAACAAGAGACTGCAACGAATAAGAATTGCAGAATACCCAAAACCACCGCTGATTATATTACATACAACCCAACGCCTATTATTACAGCCATTCTTATTACCAAGCAATGGCATGTTTTCTGCGGGACAAGTACCTGATGGAGAGCATTTCCTCAAAGAACTCGAAGGCCTGATGCAGGTACTTGCTGCACGCCTTCATCACGGGCAGCAGCTGAGGCAGGCAGAAGTGGGTGAGCTCGTTCATGTACGGGTCGACGTACACTGTGAACGGGCTGAAAGCAAGGAAACCGACTTAGTGCGATGGCACTTGCTCTCAAGATACCTGCACAGTCCTTGAAAATGGTGTATTTTACACCACCGCCAGGCTACAACTGGTTCTTAGCCTCCTGAAGGAACTCTTATTGCCACATTGTTCAGTGCTTCTAATTTGGGACAAAATATAACCGTTTAGAGTCATTGGATAATTAGACAAGATGTTGGGTTGAACAGAAAAAACGTAAGGTAATCAGCAGCACTCACAAACTGCATTTAATGATGTGAAAACAATACTCCACCAATTATTCGTAAATGAAGTCATTCAAAACTACTTCCCAAGAGAAACGATTTGATTAATGTGCTAAAACAGCATTATCTAATATACTCTAAATACTACATAAATATCTCACACAGGCCATTATTATTTCAGCTCAAAATGCCAACAATCAGAATTGCCTATTCCACCTCCAGCTCAAAGGATGGGACTTAAGAAAGACTCGAGACATTGACAGCGGTGTCCACAAGTCTTCAGTTCCACGTTCAGAAGAGACGAAAAGCTAGACAAAAATTACCGCGCTTGCGTACGAGGACAAAAGGCCTTGAAGTAATGAATTCTGGACAAAACGCCTTGTAGTGATGAATTCTGGACAGAACGCCTTGTAGTGATGAATTCTGGACAGAACGCCTTGTAGTGATGAATTTTAGATAGAACGCCTTGTAGTGATAAATTTTGGACAGAACGCCTTGTAGAGATGAATTTTGACCAGATCAAGGAACACTTAAGGCAAACAGACGGCGATGGTACAATACAACACTTGACTGACCCGACAGCGAGAGCGATGTTGGGTGCGGAGGTGGGCACTTTGAGGGAGTAGTGGAAGGTCTTCCTGCGCATGTCGGGCGTGTAGACGACCTCGAGCAGGTCCCCGCAGCTGACGGCGGTCATGTTCGAGTCGACGGTGAAGTCGAGGCGCCACGTGCACACCTCCGACCACGAGTCAATGCACGGGAACCACAGGCGCGAGCTGTTCTCGTGCCCGTACGAGAACATGTGCGCACCACGCTGGGGGGAGATTGTACTCTTACACCTTCGCACAGTGCATCACACAGGCATCACAACACGTGCGCATCACACAGGCATCACAACACGTGCACATCACCAGCATCACAACACGTGCATGTCACCAGCATCACAACACTTGTATAACACCGGTATGGTAATGATGTACACACACACATGAGTACAGTGCATAACAGATACATCGTAACGATGTACTCCTATGCCACCGCGCAGTGCATAACAGATACATAATAACGATGTACTCCTATGCCACCGCGCAGTACATAACAGATACATAATAGCGGCGCACTAACACCACAGTACAGTGCATATCAGAGGCATGACAAGAACACGCAAAACGGTGCAGAGATAATCTGACAATAATTCAGAAGTTAAACGAAAAGGGTTACAGCATCCAAGAACAAAACTCATATGAGGAAAATTAATGGACAGTATGGCTGCACTATACCTTAAATCTTAAGGCTTCTCACACGTTCACATCACATCATTACTCATTTTTACATCAAGGTACAAATACCTTGTCTAACCTAAAAACCATTCTCAAAAAAAATTAGTCCAATATTAAATACAAATTGGAAAATGTTCTATTCTTCGTATATATGAAATATTAAACAGTATGTATAGGAAAATTGTCTCATAATAAATTGATATTTTTATATATGGAATGCAGCATTACCCAATTTATTTTCTCGAATGTTGACAAGAATGAAAATTATCAGAAAAATTATGCAAGGTCATGATGCAAGTCAACTTCAAATGATACACATGAATATGACGAGGCACTGCCGATAGAAGCACATCGGCAACAAAATTATTTATTTGAATCAAATTGGACACAAAACGAACTCTCGTTCACATTTTAAGAATGATATCATTGACCTCACTATATCATTACACACAGATGCATCGGACAAAATAATTCCACACGAACTCTCGTTCAGATTTTCAGAATGATGTCATTGACTTCACTATATCATTACACACAGATGCATCGGACAAAATAATTCCACAATGTTCACCTAATAAATAAGAGAGGCCTCAATAAACAAATACGAGAGGTCTCAATAAACAAACTCGAGACGAGAGTTACCTCGACCATGGAACCCTCGCCCTGGGGGATAACGAAATGCAGCCCACACTGGGGCTTCTCGAGGGAGAACTCGATGGAGACCCTGAGGGGCCTGCCCTCCTGGATCATGTGCTGCGCCTCAGAGGGCACCGTGATCAGCAGCTCCCCACGCCCAAGTTCAGGGTTGACAGAGGTCACCGAAGTGCCCAGGCAGCTGTTCAGGAACTCAATGTTCCGCCTGAAAGTGTACATTATAGCAAGATAAAGGTGTAGAAAATATGATCACAGGAACTCAATGTTCCACCTGGAAGTGGACAGTATAGCAAGATAAAGGTGTAGAAAATATGATTAAACAAATTAATACTATGCAAAGAACGTCAGTACTATTCCACATATTGTGTGGTTGCTATCACGTGTGGACATCAGTTAACCCTTTAATGCCCCACAGGGCTCTACAGTCCTGGCTCATGAGGATGCTACTAGTTTTCTTTGCAAAAAGTTAAATGCACCCTAAATGCACACATATATAATAAGGTTGCAACAAGTTTTAGGGACCAAGCTAAACACAGATTTAGCACCAAAATAGCATTGTCAAAAATGCCTCCTCCAGAGTCATAGTTTGAGGTCAATAATAGGGGCGCTGAAGCAAAGACTTGGGAAGTCCATTTGGCATGTGACACAAAGCAAAACGGCAATTTCACGACCATGCTCCAGTTTCAGCTAAGCCTATTATGGTAGTCAATGTAATCAGGACCTGGAGTAGAAGGTTAAACATATTAAGAAATGAAAAAACAATACATACTTTTTTTTAGCAAAAAACTACCTATACACATATATATATATATATATTTATGTTACCATGTTGCTGAGTCATTCTCTTTCTCTCAGCCTACAAATTTGTTCATCCTGAAAAACCGTTTTTAGATAACTTAGCTGCTGGAAATGAACTTCATTTTTCATACACACAGAAACTTGCAAATAGTACTACCACAGTTCAATTGTTCATTAAATATTGTATGAACATTATGAACATTTCAACAGCATTAACACGACTAATTTCTTAATTTGTTTTAGAGCATTTAATAAATACTTTATTATAAATCATAGTGTGTTGACACATTTTCTGACAACACTGAACAGTTTTGTTTTTTATTAAAGTTAAACTCATTTTTTTCTATTCTTCTAATGTGCAGGTGAAAACAGAAATAAAAGTCAAGTGATATTTTGCATTGAAGTGCAACAAAAATTTCTCGCAACATGTTGCAAACTATAATTGAATGAAATACCATCCCATGATGAATTAAAAAGGACAGTAATTTCAGGAGCACAGAAGAGGTTACAATTATCATCAAGAAAATTCACATACGTTTTGTTGTCATCTTGGCAGATGTTGAGGAGGGGATCGTAATACTGGAAAGGGACCTCGAGCACATCATTGAAGCAGACCTTGTAGATGCAGCACTGCTTGCAGCTCACCCAGATGTAGCGGATGCTGTCCTTGATGGGCAGCAGGGTGAGCTCAGTATAGCCCTGTATACAAAAAAAATATTGAAAAGTGTTCACAAGAAAACTTTAAATGCACACTTGATGCACAAACTGGACGGATTCCACAAAAAACAGTGTAATGTTAGAATTAGATTCTTCAAGTTAAAAGGCAAAAAGACATGAGTTGCCATACTGTTCAAAATAGAAAATTTAAAAATTCACATACTGGTACATATATGGGCAAAAAACAGTTTGAAAATTAATGAAAGTATAGGTATTGTTTCAGTTGACAAGAATCTTTGAGTCAAGAGTGATAAAAAAATATTTGTATAAAATTTTCGATGTTTTGCCTGCAAGCATTTCTACAACCTACCTATATTTAATTCAAGAATAAGTGACAAATCCTTTTTTTTTACACAATTTCAAGTACAATTTGTGCTAAAAATTTGCACAAACATTTAACAAAAAATGGTTAAAATCATTCGGAGTAGAAGTACTACATTATGTTTTAGCTGTAGGGACAAACTGTCTCATAAATAATCAATATTTAACATACACATAGAAGCACAATTCTGAGCACTGATGCAATATAAAAAATAAATGTTCTAAATATTAAACACTTTCACTTAGTAAGCAAGAAATTCTAAAATGAGGATATCACATTAAGACTTGACAGACAACCCAAATTTCCACTGGTATACCTGAATGCATTTAATTATTTCATTATCATGTTCGCAATTTTCAGGTAATCATGCTGTATAACCAAAATGCTCCACGGTAAAATTGTACATCCGAAATATAATTTTAAAAATGTAGGTTTCCTTTTTGAAAACTGATGTCAAGCAATATCTCAAGTTGTTGCACATTGAGAGATACAAATTTTAATGTGAAATTCATCAGGTGAGCTGGCATAAGCACATTCAACCATAAAGGTGTGTTTTTACTGAATTCAAATCACAACAGCTGATCAGGAAAAAAGCAACACAAAAATGTGCATTGCTAAGATCATAAATTTAAACTTAGTTCACACAATTTTGATGCAATGGGAAGAGAATCCACACCTTTCTTAATTAGTAATGCAAAATTTTCTCCAGAAATGGAAAGTATGTCCTACCTTAGAAATGCTCTCAGCGCAGGTGACAATATGAAATAAAACGCTTCCATGTGCTAACATACTTTTCTTAATTTGACGTAAGATAATGCATACACAATAATAAACAAAATTAAACCTAGTCACAAATACTTGTTTCAAAGAGCTACTATCTTTCAGGAACACTCAAGCAAAGACACAAAGAAGCTAAAACTCCAAGTAACTCCTACAAAAATTACAACTCATAATGACCAAAAATTACAACTCACAATGACGGTTTGCCGAGTGAAGTTGATTCCCGTCAGGCTCAACACCTGGTGGGACGTGAACAAACACACAAATTATTCAAATGACTTCATCAGTATCACTTACTCCACAGTGCAGGCAATGTATAAAATAAATAAGGTACCTTAATCATCACACTTAAGGACAAAAAGTAAGATGAAAGGCTCTTCCTTTTGAAGCTAATAAGGTTTTCAACTGCAATAATACAGAGGTGTTTTGACTGAAAAGGATACAGGTTGACTAATAATCAAAGCAACCAGATTTCAGTGTTTTATGAAACCATGAAAATGTGTACCTAGACATGAAAGTTTTACATTATTTTAGAGCTAATTAAATCCTTTTTTAGTTACAAGATTCAAACATTCAAAGACAAAATTGAAATTATGGCTACTTATTTAAATATTGTTATCCAGCATACCAATGAAGATGAGAATAATGAATCTCTAACAAAAAAGCTTCATTTGAACAAAACAATTGTTTGAAATATTGTCAGACAAGGATGAGAAAGAAAAACTGTGAGAAGCCCTTAGTGTCTAAAAACATAGAGGTATACATTGTGTTGAAACCCTAGATAACCTTATAAAGAACTGGATGAAGCAGCAAATACAAGATAATTTTTGATATACCAAGCACTAAAAGAGGACCTAGGAAAGTAATTTTCAACAAGCTTCCTTGTCACGACCTTACCTAACATCATGAAGCTGAGGTGTCACATTTTTGATCAGTTAACTCAAGGTGTACTACCAAACTTGATGTTCACGGATGAAAAAAAAAACAGACAATCAAGTTTGGCTGTTTTTGAGCATCATTTAAGGTAGGATTGTGACTTGAACATTGAGACCTACAGTTTATTATGATTTGCGATGATGTTACAGTTGTAGATCGATTTTTGCTGTCCTCGGGAGTCAAACTGAACTCATAGCAGCACATTTCTGCCATTCTTGAAACCTGCTTGAACATTTTCAGGGCTCACAATAGCACCTCCAACAGGATTCATCCCCATTATAAGCCTAATTTACTTGAGTCTGGATCCATAGAAACATCCCATTGTTCAAAGCAAAAATGAATTGCCCACAAGAAGCCTGATCTTAATCCTTCGGATTTTTCCATCTGGTCGATATTGGAGATGAAAGTCTGTTTCCCCTCGCATTTCTTTCAATTCTTCAAACAAAAAATTGTAGATGGAATGAAATGTACCTATATAATAAAATTTCCATGCCACCATTAATGCTGTTGTACCTAGACTTAGGCTGTAAACCATAACAAAGGTGGTCATATTAAATAAATGAGGCGGCATTCAATGCCTTGTTATTTTCTCATGTGTTTCAATATTACATTCAAAAATTAACTTGTAGTAGCTATTCCAAAATGCTATCAAAAATTGTGACCTCAATTATGACTCACCAGGTATAAGTAATCATTAAAATTCTTCTGTAATACAGTATCTAATGGTAAACTCAATGAATTCAAAGAATGCAATTGCCACTTCACAAATTCATATGAAGCATATTAAAAATGCTAAATACAAAAGTTCTAAAAACCAAAAAAAATTCTCACAATAGACATACCTAGGTAAGTATCTACATATACTACCATGAACAATGAGAAACCAAAATTATAAAATGAAACATTAAAATGAACATTCACTGCAATACTAAAATGAGATACTTATAATCTGTATGATTTTTGAAGGTCCTTCTTCATGATGCTGTCATCTGTTGAGCTCTTGATCAATAAGTGTGTCCATGGGCAGCTAGGAGAATGCTTGTTAGATGAGACCTTAATGCTGTAAAATTGTATTAAACATACTAAAGTATCTGCAAGAAAGTATGATGCATTAATGAAAAACATTACAGTCATACACCTATCACAACCATAGGATTCACAGTTACAATTAATAGAAACAAAAACAAAGCATAAGAAAATAAACACACTATTCAGGTTAAACAAAATACTCAAACTATAGACCAGCCACATACAGTAGGCACATCTGTACATATGAGAAATTTCAAACCGTAGTTCACATTTCTTATTCTTGTCCTTTACAGTAGGATCATAGTCTGGGATATTCAGAATTCATTCAGTATCTGCAGGTAGACAAAGCTAAAATTTAAACAAGCCTGAAACTGTCCTGCAATTTTACACTTCCCATTCACATTTGCAGATACACTTTTTGAAATGTTCATGCACTAAAATGCATAAAAACAACTATTATAATAGTAAAACTTGTATATCACAGTAGAACTCATACTTACAAACACCCTCCAAGAACAAAAACTAACCATAAACCAAAATTTGATTTTACTTGTAATAATTTTAAGTCATAAGTTGTAACTAATTTGCTGGCAGAAATGAATTTCCAGATAAATTTTGGCCATATGATGAGTTCATTATTATGCTTTTTTACCCAAGCATGAACTTAGTACAGAAGCAACCATTATAATTACTATTATTGTAAGACATGTGCAACAATGCAAACCAGAGTGCAGAGATGCTAAAAAAATTACTTAAAAAAATATCACAAAAATAAAAAGTTATGATCAAAAAGTTATAATGAATCATCAAAACTCAAACAATACCAGTACTGAAATACATAATAAATGGTGCAAATAAATTATAAAAAAGTACCAAGGACTGAGATAATCTATGATAAAAGTTATGGAAATCAATTACTTTAGAGTCCTATGTAAAACATTGAGAGACAGGCACCCATGGAGATGGAATGAAGGTAAGACTAGGATATGCATGCAGTGCAAGAGTGGAATTGAAGAAACAATAAATATTTACTATACGGTGGTCAACTGCTGAGAGTGTCCTATTCAACTCACAGCTTTCACTTTTGTGTCATTGGATAAGAGTTTTACTTCTGAGTGGTAGAGATCATTTTAAAATGGTTCACACCTTAACTTGAACTTGGACTGTTGGACAAGGGCTATCCTTTATTAAAGCCTTTACTATAGCCAATAAATTACCCTTATGAATCTCACATGGTACAAAATTTGGATTTTCTTGACTCATTGGCTGTGAATGAGCCTCATCAAGTAATTTCTTAAAGTATTATTTATTCCATGTCTGGTACAAAAATTTGGATTTTCTTGACCCATTGGCTGTCAACAAGCCTCATAAAGTAAACACTGAAAGTATTAGTTAATAGTTATTCCATGTCAAATGCAATTTCTAACCAAATGTTTGTCATTGGGTAATCTAGTTTGTCAAAAAAAATACCCTCATGCTTGGGAGATTAATACAACTAATGAAAGTCAATGAATATAATAGATAGAATATGTAACAAAGTCCCTAACTTTTGGCTTGCAAAAATAGGACGATCTATGATGACCAAACACTGACTGCCTATCATTCCTTTTTATTTCATGCTCACACCAAGAAATCCGTCATTGCCTCAACCACTAACAAATTATGCTCTTCATCCAGTCCTACAAGATAACTCTCACCAAAACCCCTCTCAGCACCTCTGACATTAGTGACATACCATTGAACTTTTCGAAATTTCGATACTGCTTATAAACTACATTCTACAGAATTTATCTTTCATATTCATACTTGCTACACCCGAAAACAAAATGCTCAATTGTTTCTTAGGTTAACATTTAATTTGAGTCTTCATTGTATACAGCACATTCTAATCATCGGAAAATATTACCCTAATTCATAGTCAAATACATAGTTACATACAATTCAACCTTGAAACAGTTTCATCGCCAGTATACTTAAAAAAAAGTAATTTCTACATCGAACAATATCCTGTAGACCGGTACAATACTATCCCGTTCCAACCACTTCCAACGACGACGTAAACAACTCTACTAGTCTACTTCCATTTCATACTGAAGCCTGTGTCAGATTTGTTTCTCGATATCACTTGGGTTGATCTCCAGCCTGCCAAACGTACAATACTTTCAGGTTTTCTGAGACCTAATAAAACAATTTTTGCTAAATTAAAGTAAGTTCGAAGCACACTTTCGAATTTCAAACATCAGAAGCCAGTTGAATTTACACAGAAATGTTTGATCTTATCTTGTAAACTTCATGCCGATGAATTGCAAAACCTATACATATGAAATAAACCAAGAAAACATATTTTCTGATAATCATGTGTGGTAAAAAGTTAATTTAGAAAAAGACACATACGGCAGACATAATCTGCCTATGTATCAATATTTTACACCGGCTTATTATTTTTCAAGAGTTATGTCTTCTTCAATGGAGTTTCTGTGCTGTTAAATTTAAGACTCTGTACTGAGCTTATTCTTATCTGATCTCCTAGAGAGTATCATATGCATAAATTTGAAAGTGATTTGAGGTATTTAAGTGGATCAGGTGAGGTAGGGTGCGCATCCCTCATGTGCTATTGTCCCGGCTCAGGACTTTCACCATTCGGTACGTGAAGTAAAACAAAACTTGATTATAAAAACAGCGGTGTTGATGGATTTTTCAACCGTTTGTAATCCTACTGAATGGGATTCAACGAACGTGAAAAATTAAGTTAACCTAAAACTGCAAATATGAATCAAAGAAAGTGTTTGCTTTTTAATGACTCAAGTGTGAACTGGCATTTTTAAAATTAGGAATTCTGTTTTGCTTTATCCGTTTAAATTACTATGCGTGTCTTCCCGAGAGCAAGCTCAGGCCGATGCACGTGTGAAGCGATGTATTTAAAATTACAAATTTGACGATTAATCTTCGTAAATTGTTTCGAAGCTTGAGTTGTAGTGTAGTTAAATTGCAGTGAAAATTAAATTGCGATCTGGTTTTAGAATAGCGCGGAAGCATAAATTTACTTCATTTCCTAGTCAAATGTTTATGATGGCCAGTTCGAGACATGCAAACCAATTGCTTCAGGTCTTTATCGCCTTCATTACTCAAACTTTTATAGCATATAAATGAATGTACACAAGGAATATTGGTAGAGATCAGGAAGCTTAAGAATTATCAAGTATTTATATGAGTCATTATGTTTCAAATTACTCATCGCCCCAACGGAAAGAAAAGAAAAAAAAAGAAAAATAGTTTATTCCAAACTC
>VOMN01066428.1:0-16711 GCA_014899125.1 Orchestia grillus | reverse complement strand
GTTTTCTCTCTGTGTCTTGTTTTCTCTCTGTGTCTTGTTTTCACTGAATATCTAGTTTTCCTTAACGAAGCCCCACAGCCGTGGACCTGCGCCCCAACCCTCCCCCCCAGGACGCCCCCCAGGACCAGGAAGGGGGTGGCTGCATCTGCTAGGACACCGCTGCCTTGCTGTAGGATTCCCGAACTCGTCCTGAGCCTGCTTAGCAACGTCATCGTGCTTCAGATGTACACTTGAGTTGCTCAGTGCTTGTTATCATCGTTTAAATTTCTAGTTGTTGTCTCCACATGACAGCGTGCGTTGAATTCGACCTCTGCAGCGTCCTCGAATCCCAGCTTCGGTGCCCTGACCCTCAGGCGCAGAATAGTCGCTCGAATAATTTGAAATTGGATGCATTTTGTTGCCTTCAACTGACAGCTTGAGTTACCCTCGATCAGCTCAGTATCGTAGTGTGATTTTTTATGTTCCGACCCTTAATAATCAGTTTCCGGAAGCCAGAAAGTAACCCTGTGTAGCGCCGTACATTTTAATTTACTAACCTTATTCGGTGTTTCGTGCTGCGTTAACAACCGACAGTCAACGAGTTGCGTTTTGCGTTTCACGATTTTCGTGGGAGCTCTAACCTTCATTTACGTCTAACCTTCATTTACGTCACACACGACAGAAGCCAAGTGTAAAACATTATGCCCAAAATTATACACAAGTCTGTGGGCAAAAAGGGAGATTTGCCACGTGCGCACATGACCTAGGCATTGACATCACCCGCTTAAAATAGTGCCAGCAATAGAGAAAAGTAGGCCCTCTTTCCATGTGAATTCGTCCGTCTCGTGAGAAGCACCTCCACACACACGCCCTGACTGTTGCCATTCCTACTTCGTTTCGCTTGCCCGGAGCTCGTGCAGTCGCGCCTCAGTGAAGGATCACTAAATTGACACATCGTGTGTGTGTCAATGCCGAGGTTGCCGAAAAACGAGCTGGGCAAGAACATTGGTCGAGACTGGCGCGAGATCGGCGAAGGTGGGAAGCTCGAGAGCAGGCATACGTCCCAAGACTGACTTTCGTTGGCTAAGAGGGAAAGAAAAGGAGAGTCTGTGATTTGTGGAACCTAATCAGGATTCTCGCGGTTCTCTGACTGTGTCTGTTCTCGTCAATCTATTTGAGAAGGTGTGACATTTTCGGAGAGTCAGCAATACTCATTGTTAGAGAAGGAAGTTACACCTTTTGTTAACGAGTTTTAGTTTCTTTTTATGTGTCTCAGAAACTTCCGTAATTCCCGCCCGTTGTGCAAATGTCATGGCTTGATTTTCTCTTCTCTTTCATCTCATCGAGAGGCCACAGTTGCTTTATTTGTAGCCTTTAGACTTGAAATATTGTCCCTTGTGGGGGTGCTCGAGGCACGACTTCAACTGCGTCAGCTTGCGCTCGTGTTGCCTGGAAGCCATTGGATTCTAACGTGTCAATCATCATCTGGAAATTATACTTCAAATTCGACAATCTTCACCTAACGAAAATCCAGTCGATGTTTCCCCGAGTAACAATGAGGGTTTACAGCACGCCCCATGCCGTAGAGCCAGTAGCTCCCAACCCCATTATTTCTTCAAATTCTTCGCTCCCAACCCCATTATTTCTTCAAATTCTGCGCGTCCGCATCTCGCTTTCGCTTGCCAAAGGCAGTACAGAGTGTCGCTGGCAGTCTCTTTTAAGCTTCGTGTTTGTTTTTAATAAATCGAATATTTAAGTCGAGTTCTTTGTGTCTGTAGTTCGTAAATTGAACATGTACTTTGAGTGTGAATGTAGGTTGTCTCCGTTGGTTCCTCACGTTTCAGTTACGGGTAAGAACTTGGAAAATTTAGATATTGATTTTCATATCGTTTGCTTCCTTCAGTTCGCGCTACACGAATTTCCCATTTTAGTTTGTTCCGCTTCCTCATGAGTTAATTAGCAACTATTTCAGCCAAGTTAATGCTGCTCATCAGTGTTCTACAGTTTAAACAGGTTTCCGAGTCTCCCACTGTGACAGCCTTCTCCTGTTCGGCACTGCCGTTGTCCAATGAGTTGTCCAGGGTGACCCTCAAAAACTATTCTTCTGAAGTTTGTAACATATTTCAGACACCTATTTCGTGAGAGTGGAACGGAAATTCCTTAAAACGATGCGTGGGTAATTTGTGTGTTGTTAATTTTCATTATTAAAAAAACAAGTAAAACTATTACCCGTGTTTACGTAGCCGTGATACGAAGAATGTCCGCTGGGGGTACCCCAATTTCCAGTAGCATTGGGCTGAGGTAACGGTGTGAGAAACGTTACCCGTTTTTACGTAGCCGTGATACGAAGAATGTCCCCCGAGTGTGTTACGCACCACTAATTTCCAAGCGGGCTGGGCTGAAGCGTTGCTGTACACCAACGCGCTTCTGCATCAGTGAACTTGTGATTCTTGGTGCGCAAATCAACTTTGGATTATTGTTATGCGCTTGTGTTCCAGTTATAGATTTTGTGCCATCTGCTCCCTGTAATTTCTTCGTTTCATTTCTTTCTATGTTGGGTTGAGCGTCTAGACATTAGCGACTCTGGTTTCTACTTAACAGGTTTTTCTTCCGTAATTTACTTCTCTAGTTCTTTAAGTGAATCATTTTCCATGTTGATAATAAGCATAACATTCGTGTGGATATTATCTAGGAGTCACTACGCCTATTTTAAGTTAGTTTCTATTATTAAATGAAGGAGAGGGTTAAAATTGGAATATTTAACGTTTATATTTTTTATGTTGCTAAGCCTAATACGTCTTGAAGCGCCAATAAGATTAACAAAAGATGCTCATAGTTCTCTGTTGCATTCACCTTACTAAGCGGAAAGGAAGATATGTGAAATCTATCCCTGTTCTAAAACCTGTTTCTTCTTTATATTGAAAAGTTTCTTATGGTCAAGTTTTGAGTTCGACAATAGAAATCTATTCTGAAAAATTTCTGAACCTTTATCAAAACCAAGGTGAGTATTTACCATCAGTGAACGAACCTGTCAATTGTAGGTTAACCCTTTATGAGTACAGGTTATAAACCTTTGACGAATTTATCCACGTTGCTCTGGTTTATTTGTAGAATCGATGCACAAAATTGATGCGTCGTTTCTGGCGTCCTGCCTGCGTGGAGCTCTGACGTCACTGGACAGTGGAAATTGACTGTGTGTTCCACAGATCTCGTCGGTTGTACTGCACGCTGTAGGCTCTGAACGAAATACAACGTTTGTTTTTATAAATATATTTTATTATTGTATTTTAGTTATTAGCTTATTCTATAAAGTGATATTTTTTTATTTCCTTTGAAATTCACGCAGGTTGGTACAGTTCTCAGTTCTATTTTATTAAGATGAATGCCAAAAAATGTTTTCATTCAGATTTTATTTAACTGCTCAAACGTAATAGTTATTATTCTCTTACCTGTAAAGTTATGTTGTAGTTGATATTCCTGCAGGATTTACGTCTAGTTTCCCATAGTTCCCTCGTGCAGATCGTTGCTCTTGCCTGCGAGCCACACTTTTTTTGTAATTTTGAGTGTCATTTTGGTAACATTTTTCTGACAGAACTCGCAAATTTCGGGGATCATTTTTCTGTTCAGACTGAACGTGCCTCCTTTTCTGCTCCTCCAACGGATTAACTATTTTTCTGACCACACAGAAGGGTTTTGTTCCCTTCCTGACCACACTGTAGGGTTTTGTTCCCTTCCAGACCACACTGTAGGGTTTTGTTCCCTTCCTGACCACACTGTAGGGTTTTGTTCCCTTCCTGACCACACTAGGGTTTTGTTCCTTAACCACACTGTAGGGTTTTGTTCCCTTTCTAACCACACTGTTGGGTTTTGTTCCCTGTGCAGCTATGCTTAAAACTAACATTTCCATTCAAGTTCATTCTAGTCTTTTTGTTCCAAATGAAGCGTGCCAGTCTCCTCTTGTCAACACGTAATCGCGCGGCAGTCCGCCCCTAAAATTTACCTAGGCGTGTGCGCCGGCACCCGAGCGTCCCTCCAGCACCCCAGACTGTGTGTCGGGGTGTCGACTTCTGAGGGATGTTGAAGTAAATGCACCGCTTCTGGGGTGTGAAATTTGCATGCGGGACTTGACTTATTGATTCTTTCTGTGGTCGTTACTGGTAAATAAAGATGCCGCACAGTGTCACAGTCGCTGTTTAAGTACCGCGGGGTAGAGGCAGGGGTGTTGTATTGAGGGGGAAATAATAAACATTCACAAAGCAGGGAAAATGTAAAACGTGATCGGCGTGTCAGATCCGTCGTCTCGAACGCAATAAATTTGCTTTGCGCTCCTCTGATCGGTCATTCAAAAATGGCCGAGTCGCTGGCTTTGTCTCTCTGTGGTGGCTCCGTAGTACAAGTGGTAGCGATCTTGCCTTCTGACACGGAGGAGGTTCCGGGTTCAATTCCCCGGACGGAGCAGTTTTTTTGGTAAATAAAGTTCAAACACGATATGTATAAAGCAGTTCACAAGTGGAGGAAGTGCTGAATGGTGTTTAATTCATGTGTAGTTCACTATCATTGGCTGAGGGTGCGGCGCCAGTGTTCCTGGACGCTCTGACGTCAGCAGCCACGACGAAGAACTTGTTCCGAAATTCGACGCATTTGAAATCCTCCGTTTTCTTTTGGTTTTGAATCTGCTGTGGGTCTCAGAAAACAAATCAATATTCCTTTACTGTGTATGTGCTGTCATGATTAAGTTTATTTTATAATTGCTCGTATTCTTACTAATACTTTTTTATGTCAGTTTCGTAGGTATGTATCGAAGCATTCCGATCAAGGTGGACGATATTTGCTCCGTTGATAGCATAGTTTTAAATACAACATAATTGCGTTTGGTAACACTAGAAATTCATTCTCGTTGAGCTCCAGATTCCATTCTATATTCATTCTTATTCGTGGCAAGTATGAGGCTTTCTCTCAAAGAAATGAACATGTTTGGTTCGACTTTTTGTCTTTTGTGTAACATTACCGATACTGTTGAGAAAACTAACTGATCATTGTCTACATACTCATTTCAGCTTCATGGAAATCCAATATTCCACATTTTATTATTGCCCACTTTGCTTTAGAGTAGACAGCTTCCTGTGCGCCCACTGACCGTGATTTATCCCCCTTGGTACTGGAGGCGGCGACGCTAACCCAGTGTCCTGGAAAGCCTCTAATTCTTGATAGGCAGTTCTCGAGCAGATGACTCTTTCCTTGGTGGGCGCAACCATGTCTTATTAATTAATATTTCTTGTGCGCATTTAGTGGCGTAGTTTGAAGAGGAGAAGGAGGATTTCAGGACATGTTGCTTCGGTCCTCCCTTGACGAGCGTGAAAATCTTCACACGATTGAGACAACTGCTGCTGGGTCTCGTTTTAGTTGTCCCAGTCGTGACGCTCTTGGCCAGAAAACGTGTCCTGAATGCCTCCTCGTCTTCCTGCTACTGCCCCCTTAATTAACTTAGAGGTTTAGTGCTCTGCATGCTGCAGTTGGTTCTGTAATCATTTAGCTGGTAGGTGCCCTTGTTTGACCCTGTCCTGCAGCGAAGGTAGCGTAGAGAGCGCGGCAGTCGCTGTGTGCGAAGCGTTTGTTCCTAATGAACATCTTGATATCGTAGACAAATGTAAGATGGTAAGCGTATTCGAATTGTGTGTCTTTAGTATTGTAAAGTTTAAGGATATCACCAAAAAGTGAGCATATTTCAAAGGTTATGTGTCTAGCACCGTAAAAGAAGTTATGTAAAGCTTAAGAGTACTGGTTTATTTAATGTTTATCGTTGCAGCATTGAGGGGTGAAAGGGTCCATGTGAAATGCTGCTCATCTGCGTGCATGGAGAAACGCGCTCGCTACCCGCGTGAAATAGTGCAATCAAGCAAGCAATCAAAATTTTGTCCCTTGTGATGTAGCATGTAGTAATCATACAAGTTGAATCGCTGTTCAAATTTGCCCCCTTTTTCTTGCTTGCTTATTAACAGGCACGATTTTTAAACTAAATCTGCACGATGCTTTGATTGAGAATAGAATTTGGTGTAAAGTAATGGCTACCTCCGAAGTTTACCGTGGTTTTGAGGCCACCTTTTTAACTTGTTAGCTCTAAACAAGTACAGATTTATGTAAAGTGAAAGTATCGTGCCAGTCAGAATGATCAACTGCTGTATTCCTCATAAAGTTTAACCCGGAATTGTGAAGCTTCGAACTATTTTCTGCTCATACCACGAACTTTTCAATTCATTTCCCAGGATGACACTTTTCTCTTGGTAACACTGGCCGCAATGAAGCTAGCGAATGGTGCTGCTCCAGTGAGTTTATCTAGAGCTTCACTGTGGGGATTTATTGAGACTGCAAGGATTGTTATGACTATTATATCGGTCTCGGCGTCTGGGACCACATGTTCATGTTATTGCATGCCCCCTAATATCAGTATTGTAATCGTCTTTGTTGAGTTGAAGCGTTGCGCAGAGGCACAAAGCGTCGGACTTCATCCCACATTGTTTTGGTCAATTTGATCTCGTCGCTAAAATGTCCCCTGTGGCAGTGGTCTCGACCTCCGAGGTGGAATTTGTTTTCGAATAGATGGCCCTCGTAAAAAGGTAACGTTTTCAGAAGCGGTGGTCATCAGAGTCAGGTTGGGACTGCGCAACGTTCCCCATTCTCATTAGTTTTGCTCATAAAAACTGCTGTGCTTTCCATTCGAAAGTAGCTTTCCATCCACCTTGCAGCAGCCGCCGCTGCACAAGTGCTTCTGTTTTAACTACGCGAGAAAAAACGCTGGTGTTGCTTTGCAGTGTGCAGTGCTCTCTAACCTTCGAGATCGGAGTTTCATTCGTTTAAATTTTTAGCGTACAACCAAACCGCGAGCTATACGTCAACTTGCTCTGAGTTGTTTGGATTGCAACACGCAGATTTGCCACCGCTGTGTCGAAGATTGTCTTTCATGTGAACGAGATCAGCATTCTTAATGGGATGTAACGTTTGCGAAGAAATGATTGATGGCTGTTAAAAAAAAAGTGCGATTGTAGAGTATCCTGCACGCTCGATTTGTTTCTTGGGAAAATTTTCTTGTACACTCTGTTCATCAGCCACGTATGTCTTAGCTCTCATGTCACCTGGCATAATAAACGTGTGTTGTGACCTTGTTTCGACCTCTATGAAATACATTTCTTACCCGTTTACCCGGTTCGCGTCTCTCGAGTGTGAAATGGCCAACGTAAAATTACGGAACTTGTATACGTGTTACTACGTATCATACTTCAACCAAAGATTCAATATTACTCTTTTCTTTGTATGCAAGCTTGCTGGATACAAAGAAAGTGACCGTCTTGATTGCCATGAGCTCTCCCCTACGAAGAATAAGGGAAGCGGAGTGAAGTCGTCAGTATGGCATCGGAAACACACCAAGGTGCTGCTGCTGTCTCATTGACCTCTGCATCGGAATTTAGACCAGTTCTGGGTACCTAACTATTTATTCACCCTACCGATTAACCAAGGTAAAATAAAGTTTTAAATTTCCTAGTATTAGTATTTAGAACAAGTACCAGCTAATATAATAATGACCGTCTATTTATGGATATCAATATGTTCCTAGCGAGTGATCAAATTAACGCACAGGTCGAACGGATGTAGGACAGGTCGAGGAAGGTCCTAGAACAATAGACCTGGGCTAGGGATGATTAAGATTCATCTCGGATCGGACTTACACGAAATCTACGGCCTGTATGAAGGCAGACAGTTAACTAACTAGTTTCGTATAAAGGATCGCCAAGTTACACAAAAACCTATAAATATGCTTTGACGAAGTCACTCCATCCAAAGAGAAGTGAGACCAATTAACAGGGAGGTGTCCTCTCCATCTACCGATACTCCATTCAATAATTGTATCTCCATTAAGCACAAATTATCATTAATGCATCACATACCAAGAAATTGATCACAAATACTATAGGGGGAACAAAGCGTACGCGGCAATAGTCCATCCCAGCCCCACCCACACGTCACTAAAAGACTTCCAATAACAGAACGTGCCATGATCCGTCCACATGAAAAGTTATTGACGGTTTTCCCACCTACAACAAATTCAAACGAAGTGCTTACAAAGCACTCTCCGTACTCGATACCAACAGACACTTTCATTTCTATGAATTGTATATGTCTTTAGCAAATAAGCCACGGGTCAACACTGCTGTAGGCGATATAGTTCACAAACAAAATAAAATCATCAATCATGAAAAAACCTAACGAAAATCCCCTTATTACAAATCGTTCACGGTTAAAAAGAATTGTCATTGCTCTTCTGAACTGGAATACCTGCTAATGATACAATTGCTAGTTGCACGGCTCCACGTATTGTACAGTTGGAAATATTGGGAACCGCAAGTATACTTAGCATAAAACAATAAAGTATCGAGAAGCATATCACCTGCACATCTCATTTCAATAAAGGGGTACTTGAAGGCATGCTTTCGGATAACATGATTCCTAGTACCTCGAGGATGCCTGCTACTGCAGCAGCAGCAACGATCTCGTTTTCTGATCTCACTTTCGAAAGAAGGCAACCCGCGCGTGTGAGAGGGGAAATTTACCGAAAAATAAGCTCGAACGATTCACAGTTAATTCGTCCTACGTTTAGGAATAACTGCATGCAACACGCGTTAAAGTTGTTTAGGCATTAAAAAGACACTGCAAAAGATCCCGAACGATTTCGTACACTAACGAGGCATCTGGCACTTCCCAATGCATAGCAGAGCGCTAGGTGGAACAGGCCACGGTGTCGTGGACGCAACAGTTTAGCTTAATTAACCACGGATGGACCAAGAAAACACTTTTGAATAATACATTCAAGCCACGATAAAGTAACGGAAAGTGTCCTCGATGCTGTGTGCTTCCAGTGGTCTCCAATTTGACACGCTCGGTGGCGGAAGGCATTTAACGCAATGAAATCTATAAGATGTGCAGCACAGGTAAAATAACAGATGATCCCCCGGGCCAGAGACGCTACAACGATAGCAACCTCTTAAAATATACAATGCAGTTAAAAAATCTTATTAAATCATCTCTTTTAACCCTAAGCTTTCACTTCCTTCCTCGTTTCAATAAAGATAGTGTATACCACATACAACAGAAATACACTTCTTCTCCATGTCATGAAAATTTTACCGGGCAAAATCAACGAGACAGAAAGGACCTCGCAGTATTAACTACTCGTACTTCCACGTGCTAACTCGGACACCACCGAACATTGTGTAGGGCGTTCATGGCAACCCTGACTACGTTTGACAAAATCTGAAATTTTACAGGCAAGACACGCAGCCAATAAATAATGTGAGATTTACGTCACCATCAAAAACAGGAGTGACAGAAAATAAAAAAATAAACTCAACCAATTTACCGAAAACCAGGCTACTATTGAGTCAAAAATTAAGTTGCCTCATCAGAACAATGTACTAACAATTATAATAATGCTAAATTTACAAATGAAGCTACATGCAAAATTTACAAATAAACTGGTCCAGCTTTTCCTAGCGTTATGTTGTCTTATAGTACGTTTTCTTACCGTAACAGAGGGGCACGCCCGACGCACCAAGATGATATACAATAAGGAAATTGTCCTTAAAGTGGCATGAAAACAAGAATTTCAACTATCAACGCTGACAAGGCGTGCCTAACAAGGCAAAATTACTGGAAAATTTAAACGAGATGAAACTCAACAGACGTGACGCACGTAAGAAAAGTTCACTCGCGCATTACGTTTTTGCCGACCGTAAACGAAGAGATTATCAGTATTGTATTAAATTTTATCTGCTGTATCCGAGACTAAGACGACATAAAAGCGATCACACATGTCAGAATTCATTTTCTCTCTGATAAACAAGGTCCCCGGTTAAAATTAGTCACCCTGTCACTTATATGATATGGGATCTCCACAAGCATAAATAATGGTAGCAATTCTACGCGGCATTGAGTCTACAAGTGTCCTAGTGTACACCTAGTTGATTTAAACCACTGATCTCGTAGTGCGGGAATAGTACGTGGACGATCTTTCTGATGTCTAACTTGTTCTTGGTGGTCCCACAAATTTTCTATGCTGTTCATGTCTGGGGACTTAGCTGGCCAATTTAAATGTGATATATCCTAAATGACAATCATGCCAATTTATGACAGTTCTAGCTCGGCACACCCGGCAGTTGTCATACCGGAAGAGAGCATACACTGGAGTTCGAAAAACAACTGGTGAATAAGTAGTTCATGGAGCTTGGTGTCAAGTCAATATTAATACTACAAAGAAGAGGAACGTATAACCTGATGTAAATTACTCGTGTAAATAAATCTTTTAAATGTTTAACATGTAATTCAAGTATGCAATCCAGTCCAGGTGAGCTAAACACAAGACTAGTTTGTCATATGATTGCAGGTTAGCCACGGTCGTTGGAAATTAAGCATTGAGGTGCACGGACGAACTGCACCACGGAATCTTATGAAACAAGACAGACAGACAAAAGTGGAACAAATAGCTTCGAAGTCTCGTTCATGATCCCAGACGCAGCAATATTTCAGTCAAGTAAAAATTACATCCAATACTCAGGCCCAACAAACATTAGCACGCAATACTCCACGGGACACAAAGAAAAAACTGCACCAGTAACAAAAATTGACAATCATCACAGCGGTCATTGACATAATGAACAGGCTAGCATAGGTTGGATAATCGTGAGGGATTGATGACACATAAAGGTGAACAAAACGTGCACAGTAGAGATGTTCATGAAGCTGTCTGAAGCGTTTTTTGCACCGCGACTCGAGCACTATTAGAAATGGACATCAGAAGGCCTAATGTAGAGGGAGCTGAAACGCCACGCAGCTCAGACTGTCACTGAGGATTGCAGTCACCAACGCTCGTTAACACTGGCAAACGCGCCCCGCCAAAAATGGCGGCACAAATGATGTTAATTTCTCAAGATGCCCTCTTATTTACGGTAACTCTGACGTGAAATGTTACCAGCAGTATCACTGATACGGACTGCCTTATCTGACAAGTCTCGCTATTATTTTAGGAATAGGGACCCGGGAATTTTGGCCGATCTAAATTCTTAAGAGCGTGACAGAAAGACGGACCAAGCAAACAAACAACTGTGTATTATAATAGTATATAGTGGCATTTTATTGGGATACTTTCTTAACAACACAAGCGAGCGAGTCCTGCCCAACATTACCCAGGTGTTCCGAGCAGTTGTCCCTATACTGTTTTAATTGCAGTTGTCCTATACTGTAGTATAGATACCGATAACAATACAGTGCAGGTTGAAAGACGTCGACCATGAAGACTGTTGAGGTTTATACAACCGAAAGTGTGGCAAAAAATCCATGTCTTTGTTGAGTCCCTTCGACTTGAAACAATGGGAGACAGATAAATGAAAAGTAGATTGCGTCACGCTGTGATGCTGCAGAAGTGGTAAGAAGGTGCGTTAAAGATAGATGATGAATCAGTGAAGAGGCTGACGTACCAAAGAACTTAGAATGACGAAAGCGTGTTTCTTAAAATTACGTAACTCAACGTTCAGACCGAAATGAATGAGGAAGCTTGTAGGCCAGAAAGACTTCGAGAGGAAGTCTTTTAATTAGAAGTCTATTTTTTCAACAGTCTGAGAGCGAGAGAAAAATTGCAACCCTGATGGGGCACGGGTGAACAGGTGGAAGCTGCTAAATGTTGCTTCACGGTAGAATTTTCATCCCAAAGCCGAAAACGAGCGTTTCAGCGTGAGCCTCACCATAGTAACCACAAACAACCAACTGGCTAGGTCACCTCAAAGTATATAGAGGAACTCGAACAAGTCAAAAAGTAGGCACACGGGAGTTTTGCATAATATTGGAGTAAAACGTTTTCCACAGATCGTGAGTGAGTGAGATGCTTGGGTTAGATGTAAGTTCAAAAGAAAAGAACGAAACCTCTACGACTTAGAGCCAAAAAATATACATGCAGGAACAATTCCGCGAGCTTGAGAAGCCAGCGTTTTGAGTGTATAAAAACACAATTGAAAGCACGAGAGGCTTAAGAAAATGAGTAATTCATACCCAGAATATTTTACAGAGCTACGTGAAAAACAAAATGCACCACATAAATCGAAATGGGCGCGGCTTAATTCTATACAAAGTGAGATTTTATCAAACAATACGGGCCCACCAACACCCACAAAGGTTCTCCCAACCTTTAGCGTCAGAAAACGAACTCTGTCTAAACCTCGAGACCGGCCACGACGAATGTGTCGTGGGCAGTCGTGCGCAGCGACAGCATTGCTCGAGAGAATGAACCCGGAAGGACATCTGCCTCCTAGAACATACATGTAAATATATATTAAGCAACACGTTAAAAAGGTCTTCGCTACCAGGTTGCTCAGCTTGCTGGGAAATATTAGTGATGCCCTAGAAGGAACTTGCGAACGTTATCGGAAAAGGTACATACCAGCAACATACAGTTGCGAACGCTTTCTTAAAACGGATTCCGTAATAATCAAATTTAACTACGGAAAAATTGGTAGATTCATCACGACAGCAGCCCTCGGACGACCCTTCTGAACCCATTCGCTCCCACGCCCAATTTCTCACATAGCTCGAAGGGCCAAAGGGCCTCTGAAGAACAGGAGGGAGTCGCACACACTGGGACGACCGAAGTACAACTACCGAGGCCGTTCGTACCACGATTCAGTGAGAGCAGAAGTATGTAGTAACCATGATATTACGGTACTACCTCTTTCTACGAGTGTACGTACCTTCAGAGGAATTTTTCCAGCTACGAGCTGACACTCGGTAGGAACATCGACTCGAATGACGAGTAGTATTTTGTAGTACTTCCCTATATGAGTGTACCATTGTACGAATGTATCATAGCTGAAACTATTGACTTTAATAACGAGCAGAATTGCTTGCTTCGAGCAAGTTTCATTCATGCATCGCCAATTGACGCCACCCGCACTCTATTCAAGCGTTCGTATCGTGGAGAAAGCAGTCATTTCAGTTGAAACCTACGCGCTTCTTTGCTTCACCTCTCATTATTTACCCACTCATTTTTTTTTCTTATAAAAAGTACACTTTGTTTCTTAAAAATACTTTAAAACAAAACCAATTCTTCAGACGGATTAATTTCTGGGAAAAAAATTATTCTTTAAAGCGAGCTCGCTGTCTGACAGACGTACACTCGTAAGAGGTACTACTGAATGCACGGCCTGGAGATGTAACACGACCTGCACTGTAGCGCCGTATCACACATACTGCCAGTGAGGAACCCTAACTTCAACTGTAACAGCAGTTGAGGAGTAACTAAAACTGCACCAGTTGTGTTACTGTAGCTGTAGCAGTTGAAAAGCACTCACGCACCTTACAGGAGGAGTAACCACAAAATATCAAATCACGCACTTGCGTTCCGCCAAATTCTAGTTCAAGTTCACCTGTACATACACGCAATTGCTACCAGGGCCTAATAACGAAACACCGTAAGAAAAAATAAATATCAAACGTGCCATAGCGCGACGAATCTATCACCAGAGCGACTCCATTTCGTCGTCATCGTCGTCGTGCACAAAGCCGTTCTTGCAGGCAGCTCGTCTGCAGGTCCAGTTGCCCAGCAGCAAATGGTCTCTAATGGGTGGCGGCAGGGGCAAGCGACGCAGCCGGTCCAGCATGCGGATCTCCAGACGATACTCTCTGGGCAGCTTACAGAACGCTTTCTGGTTGTTTTTGTAGTCAAGATACGAGTCAAACCCGCCGGTGCCTCGCACCCACAACTCCGGTTTCTGGGTCTTCCTCTTTTTCTTCCTCTTCTGCTGTTGGGATTTTTGTTGCTGCTCCTGCTTCTTAGCGTCAGGCGATGGTCGCTGGTCGCAAGGATCCGTGGTCGAGACATCATGTCTGCGCAAATGTTCCTTGAAATATTCAGGCTCATCATCGCTGCTCGTAACATAACTCTTTTCTTCGGTGTTGAAAATCTTGCGACTACTACTACTACAACCACCACCACCGCACTCCATGTAAACGTCTTCCTCGGCATCATCCCCAGATGGGTCTTCAAATAACGCACTATCCTCCTCTTCTTCTTCCTCCTCTTCCATTTCATCTTCGTCCTCTTCTTCATCGACTTCTATTTCCTGATGTCCCCCATTTTCTCCCCCTGACTGGGCCGCCGCTTCATCGCTGCCCTGGTCCGGACCCCGAGCTTGTCTCTGTCTCCGAAACCGTCGGTGGTTTTCATCAACGTACGACGAAGCTAAGCGCGACAGCAGCGACAACACGGACAGTCTCCTCGCTCTGGAGCGATCATTAACGCGTTCTTCAGCCGCCTCCAGCCTGTCCAAGCTCAAACTGAAACTGGGAGTGATGAGTGAAGGACGCTGGGCGTTGGTACCTGAACTTGCCTGCCTGCGAGACGTCGGTTCTTGCGTCGCAGAGCTGGGGGAGTTGCCAGCAACAGCGTCACTGGAAGCGCTGGCATGGCTGGATGCGGGACCTGGCTCATCAACGCCAGCTTCGTCTGACCGACCAGAACTCCTGCGGTTGCTCCGTTTGCACCGGTTGGCGCGACCTCTGGGGTCATCGACCGATTGTCGCTTCACAGCCTTGGTGCGGGCGCAGGAGCTGCCGACGCTCTTACTCGAGTCAGAGGACTGGCCTCCATCTGAGACGCCATCCTCGTCTGACGATAATCTCCGAGGTAGCGGTGTGTAGTGGCTTCCTTGAGATGAACTGGAGTTGTCTGTACTCCTAAAATTCCTTTCTGGCCCCTGTAAGTAGCTGTCACTTCCCATGCAGTTGTCAATCACACAGTCAATCAATGACCTGTTGGACGTCATGCCAGTGCGAGCTACTTCGGCGGACACGCGCACGGAGTGCGCCGCTTCAGTCGTCAACCGCATTGGCTGGGGCCTAGGGTCAACGTTACCGTGAGAACTTACTGCAGCAGCAGCTGTAGTACCTGCAGTAGTAGTGGGAGTGGAGGTCGTACTATCAGGAACGTGATTCAAAGTAACAGATTGTTGAGAACTCTCATCAGCTTTTTTAGCGTTGGAACCATCAGCAGATGAAGTGGGAGGATCAGACGCTGCAGGTGCTTCCATCACGATAGCATCCAAACAATTGTTCACTTCATTAGTGGACGTGACACCACTGCGCATATCTCTCCTCCCATTGGGGTACGACGAACCCGATGATTCCCCCGCAACAACAGGTCCCCCCGTGACAGCTCCAGCCTCGGTCGTGTCGTTACCTGACTGAGAATCAGGCTCGCAGCTCTCGCTTTCCACGCTTGTTTCTGATGACTTTTTGGCGGCATTGAAAGCCTTAATATTGCGATGTCTAGCGAGACTTTCTTCTAGAGAATCGTGATCTTCAGAAGACGAAGACGTTGCAGACGAGTGAGCGTCGTCTGAGTCGAAGTACACACGTCGGGACGAGCCGACTATTGTCGGAGCGTCGTATTCGTCAGACTCGTCGACGTTACCGACGTCCTCCAGGGGTAACTGGGGACGCCTGAACCTGAAAGGCGGATGTTTATTGACGGGCGGTCCGCACCGCTTGACGGCACAGGGGCTGTGGGAGGCGATGAGGGTTTTGCCGCAAATCCTCACCACTTTACCGTCACTGCGGTAGCCTAAAGCCTCTGCTATCAGACACGACTGGCCAGCACTCTCTGAGGACGACCGCGCTCGGCTGGAGGAGCCATTCAAGCCTCCCGAGACTGACGTCTGTGTTGTGCCAGGGTGTGCGGGAGCCTCTGATTCTTCCCCACCAAGGGCAGAAGCGGACAAACTTCTCGACAAGTGGTCTTGGTTGGGATCTCCAGTGGACGGCAGAGAAGTGTCTCTAGCCGGGGACAACGGGGCATCTCCAGGGGGCGCCCCAGCGTCAGGCTCCAGCTCGTCCCTGAGATGCTCCAGAGGGACTCCGAGTATTTCCTGGCTGATGAAGTGGTCGATGGCGTCGTGGAGGCGCTGCTGCTCTGAAGACAACGCTTTTTGGGGCTTGGGCGAGAAGGAGGGCAGGGGGAGAGGAGGGCAGTTCTTCGATGCGAATGCTGGGGCGAAGATGCCGCCTCTCGTCGGCCGCTCCTCCAAGAGTCTCCCCTTCACCAAACGGACGATGCGAAGGCGGCATTGCTCCTGCAGACTCTGCACGTGCTGGAGTGCTGCACACGAAGTTTCACATTAATTTCGAGTGCAGGCTGTCTTTTTTGTGTTCATTTTGCAATACGAATAAGAGGTTTCCTAAATCCTCGAAAAATGCATGCGATGACTTTGCATATTAATAATATCACACAGTATACCTATGAAACCGATTAACCATAAATAGTTGAGCTCCTATAGATAGAAAACCGTGATAGAAAAAACGGTATCAAAGATAATATAATATGTACTATTCTAACCTAAATATCAACCAAATGATCTAGTATCGTTGATACCGTATTATTTCATCAGCATCCGCGATAGAATAATCATCCGCGATCAAATGATACGGTATCATAGATACCTTATTACTTCATCACGTAGAGGACAGTAGATAAGAGTAATTTTACCCTATCCCACATGGAGAGTGGAGGACAACTTGTATCACTGACCAGTACAACACAAACTAACTCCTGCCACTGCAGCACAACACACACCAACTCCTGTCACTGCAGCACAACACACACCAACTCCTGCCACTGCAGCACAACACACACTAACTCCTG